>JYDV01000104.1:0-70704 GCA_001447645.1 Trichinella pseudospiralis | reverse complement strand
AAACGCACAATCTCCCCTCCCCTGGGAGCAAGGAAAAAGCACTAAACTCCCCGCACATCTGAGGCAAGTGAAACAACGAAGTCTCACCCACCTCTTCAGCGCGGAAAGCCTAGGCTTTCCCCGCTCCAGGGTCGGGAAGCGTGCGCTCCACCTGCCCAAAGAGCAAGGAAGAGTTTGCATTCTTCCTTGTCTAAGGGAAGGGAGCTTCACGCTCCTGGGTGGGGCCCATTTTTGGTCTCTCCATCCTCCACCTGCTTTAAATATTTCAAGTCCCACTCCGGGCATGTTTGCCATTTCGCAGAGCTCATTTATGCCAGACTTTATCTCATTGTTTGTATTACATTGCAAATTTATTTTTGTCAAAAAACTTTTCATTAATAAAGAATTGTTGTTGTTGCATTGTTCTTGGTTTATTTTAAAAGAATGTTTTTTCTTACTTTTACATACATTTTAATTATTTACTTGCGTTACGAATTTTATTTTATTTTCCCCATTTTTAACTGTTCTTTGTTTCTTCCTATAAACTATTTAATATTGCTGGCTGGCAACTAGTAATGGCAAACATGATTCCCCTATTAACTAATCCTACATGGTCATCATTGCTAAGAAATAACGCAGTATTGGCCTTTTGTTACGTCTGTGAACATGGTAACAAATTTTATTTATTGTGTCTTTGTAATGAAGAATCTTGCACATTCGTCTTTGTCAAGTCGTATATTCTCCAACGTGTCTTCACTTACCTCAATTTGACCAACGAACGCAACTGACCAACGAACAAATCTGACCAACAAACGATTCGATCCAACCTATCCGTTCACTCGTCATCTCTTCCTCTACTTTTCTTCTTTCTTCTTCATGTAAATTACGGTTCATTACGGGTTTACGTATTTCTGTATGCAATGCTTCATGTGTCAGAGTATTTTCAAGGATAAAGTGAAAATAAAATAATCGATGGAAATAATTTGAGAAATTGAAAAAAAAAACAATAAAGTGTTTAAAATGAAGGTAGCAAAAATAAAATTTTGAATGAATGGAGATGGAATTTGCAGTTTAGAATCAACGCAAGACAAAAATAAAGTGTTGAATTAATAAGAGAAATGGAATCTGCTATTTATAATGAAAAAATGAAATTTTCAAATAAAGGAATTTGTTTTGGAAAGTGTCCGTAACAATACTAAATGTGAATTGTAAAAAATAAGAAAAAACAAAAATTACAAAATAAATAAAAGTCAAAAATTATTTCCACACATGAAGCAATTGCATACATTATTAATTTTGCTGCGTGAAAGACCAAGTACTGCATTATTTCAAAACTCAGCCATGTAGGTTTGTCGTTAGCTTATTTAAACTATGGGATAACTTCACCCTTTTGAAGTATCCCTATCCCAAACTTACAAAATTGGGACCCTTGGGGAACCGCATATACCGTATGTCTTCATTCCACAGTTCTGCTTCGTGTCGTCCTCGATCTGCTTCGTGTCGTCCGCGATCTGCTTCGTGTCGTCCGCGATCTGCTTCTTGTCGTCCGCGTTTTCACTTTTTCTTTTCTTCATTGTTGCAATCTGTAATAATGTTAAACGTTAAAGCAAAAGTTTTCTTGCTTTATCCCGTAGCAATATTAAGAAAGTGAACAAAGAATTTTGAAATAGAAAAAGTTGCTGTATTTTCAATTAAAGATAAGGTTAACAAAATAATTGTTTAAAGAGTTTCTTAAAAATATAACAGAACGAGAATAATGAAATACTTTCAACAATTGAAAGCGAACTTCGGTGGTTGCTTAACGCCGTAAATAAACTCAGAGAACGTTTCATGACGCTACTGCTTGCCACGTAGGTCAAGCAAACAAATGCAACGTTATTGATGATAAGGCAATCATCAAACGACTTTTATTTGCATAATGTAGCGCTAGAAACCGATTTTTGTGTGAATTATTCTACCGTAATGCCTTGAAATTAGGAACATTAAAAATTCATGCACAGCGAACCGCTACTCTATCAAATGCCATGCATTAGAATAGAATAATTTCCAATAATTTAAAAAAAGAATTTGAATGCATAAAGTTGAAAGTAGTTTATGTGGGATATAAATTCTTCTTTTGAAGATTAATTCTTACCTGCTCTCATTATATGAAAACCAAAAATATATAATTATACAGTAAAATATCTTATATTTTACATATTAGAAGCTCAAGCACTTAACTGGAAGCACCCTTTCCAAGCATCGCTAGCCCAACTTTATAGAAACATTATATCCAGGATATCATACATGCCTTCTGTTTTCCTTTGCTTCTGCTTCGTGCTGTCTATGGATTTTTGTACGGTGTAAACTGCATTTTTATTTTCTTCTCTTTTCCATTCTCTATACCTGCGAAAATGATATGAAATCAATTATTTCCTCAATTAGTAAAAGTTACACCAAATTGTTAAACTGAATTTTGAAGTACAATAATTAACTGCTTTTGAATTCAAATGTAACATTTACAAAATAAGTCAGCAAAAATTTCGAAGATAATTAAAACACACAAAAATTAATTACCTTTAATGAATTTTAAACAGCTACTATTTAACGCCATATTAAATTCAGAGAACATTTTACAACGCTACCACTTGCCACGTAAACAAACAAACAAATGCCCAATTACTGATGATAAGGCACCGCTATGGCGATCGTTATTTGCATAATGCAGCGCTGGAAATCGGTTTCAGGGAATTTAACTTTTTGAAGATCTTCTTCTGATTGGTCATTTCATTTTCGGTAATTAAATCTGTGTATTAAATTTAATTTTTACAATGTGTGCTTTTATAAAAATTTTCATGTTTTAACTAGAATCATTTAATTTTTTATTTTGTAGCAATTTTTTTCAATGTATGCTTTATTAATTTGATCACGTGACATGCAAGAACAACTAAATTACCCGTAGTGCCAAAGCAATGGGCAAACGTTTACCTCGCGTTTTTACTTCATTTTTTATTATTCTTACTTTTTATGGTTTTCATATCACTTTACTTATATCTGTATTTATATTTTTTTATTTTTTAAAAGACAGTTTCCATCTTCCAGACGTTTAATTGTACCTGCAATACGCTATTTAGTACAGTATCCATTTCCCGACCAAAAATTTTCCAATTCTAACATTCCAAAATTTTCAGAAAAATTTTGAGCGTCTGACGTGGATTTTAGGCTTTTAATGACAAACTTTTTTCATTCTAATTAAAAATTTCACGAACAATTCATGAAAATTTCATGAAATTTTAATTAATAAAATTCAGGTACATCTTAAATTTATCTGTCAATTGAGAAGTAACTATTCCAAAGAGATACCATAAAATAAAATATAGCTTCTAAAGAATACATGTAAAATTTACCTTATTATGTTTTTGTCACTGAAATTAGCAATTTCCAATCAGTTCAGCATAATTGTACCTGAAAATGTATTTGATACAGTATCCTATTTTTGCTTCCAAGCTTGAGTCTTATTTGCGTCAAAATTTTAAATGCAAAGTTTCAGCGTTTGTGCTGTAATTATGGAAACTTTCTTAGCTAACTATTTTCCTTCTGTATGAGCATTAATGTGAAAGGTATTCTGGTATTCTGTGAAAATTTATCGTTTTACCTCATTTTTTCAGAACTTATAATTTTGAAATTTAATCACAATGGGCTTGAAAGCTCAGCGGCTCATTACTGATTCAGAGTTAATGAGGATTTGTATGTTGTATAAAGCTAAAAAATACATGAATTTTCCATGTAACAATTATTGTCTTTGGTTGCAAAATTCCTTATTTGTTAATTTTGCAAAGAATTTTAATAAATATTTTCAAAATTAATCTGCATTTGTATGTTTGTCCAAGAAAACGAAACATGCTCGTCCCCTGATTTTCAAATAAGTGAACTGTATTTATTCCACGTTGCAACTCAATCTCAGAAGACTTACTGCGTTGGAAATCATCAGACTGAGCGAGAACAAAAGCTATCAATTCAGTTACTATAATCTTTATTTCGTTACATGACGAAATATACAGAAATATAACGTGAGCTACACTACTGTTTATAAACCAAACAGCGCTCACACGCGCCACCAACCGCATTTCACTAGCTGTGAACTCATGCACACCACTACAAATATATAAACATATATATAAATATACAACGTCTACGGAAAACTGATGACAAGAACATCGGGCGTTTTATAACATCGTAGTTGAGTACTATCTTTCCCGAACTGCTGTTGCGACTAGTTAAAAGAACACAAATTTATAATTTTCTTGAAATTGTTTGGCAGAATTTTAATTTTCACTCTTAGATTTGTCGCTTATGTTTGACTATCATATTTCAATATTCAATTCAATCAATTCATATTTCAATTAATCATCAAGCCAGCTAAGCAAACAAGCGCTCTGCTACTCATAACACAGCGTTTAAAGAAAACTTGATTTCCATATTTGAAAACAATTCTCATTCGCTATTCACCATACAAAGCTTAACATTGAATTACAATTATTTTCTGAAAGTAATTTTTTGCCTAATCTTAACAATAGGATAACCCTCACAAATATCAAAATATTTTACACATATCTGATCCTTAATAGACTGCTATTATTACGCAACATCTTGCGGTAATTACAAACTGCTTGCTAAGTTAGAGGAAAATTTTCAAAAATTACATAAATTATATTCATTAGATGCGCGAGTAAATTACTGTCTCACTATTTATTTTCAGCAACATTTTTAATCAATTAGAAAAAAACTCGAATAAAATTCAACTCACCAAAATATTGATGCTTCCTCATCGCTGAGGACCATCTTCTGTTTGGATTGCTATATTTAATTTTTTTATGAATTTCATTTCAAGTGAAAATAAAATAAATGCCAAGCTTTCCTTTGAAAACGCCATTGTACACACCGTACGCAAACAACCACTGCAACTGACGCAAGTAAGCGAACGCATAGCATTCCAATAAAAATTTGCGTACAATTTCTGGTAAACAAGTGCTTTGCCTGCTTTTCATCACTTAGAAGAAAAGTAACATTCGCGATAATTAACCTAAAATCACATCAGCAACAACGGATGAGATACAAATTTATAATATTAACGATTACATTATCATCCACTACTAGATACCATTGAATTGCATAAATAAAGCAAGTAAAATAAAATTATATACAGAGCTTAAAAGTTAAGATCATGACCACTAAGTTAAGATCATGATGAATCACTTTCCAAAAATACAAATTAAGCAAACAGAAAACAGTAATCTACGTCATGGATGTCTGACCGTCTTTATAGTGGAAGGACAAATTTTCAGCCACGACACACAGTTAGCCTACAATTCGTCCCAAATAACGCTCATTAAGTGAACGTTATCTGCTACTACTGCGTAAGCACGTCAGCAAAGCAAACACACGCTCAGCTACTGCTAAAACAGTCATTTAATAAAATATTAATTTGCATATTTGCTAAATAATCTTCACGTAGCGTTATCAGACTTAGAATAAAACTGCACTGAACTTCAATGCTAAATTACCTATCTTAATAAAAATATTTTTCAACCAGTTCTCGATAATTATACATTACCGATTTCAATATATGATTCGCCGCAGCCTAAAATATTACAATATCTTACATTAATCCCCTTATGGCAAACTGCTGCAATTATTGAACATTTAAATAAAATAATTCCAAGCAAGCCCTCCTTAACTAGAGGTAAAATTTCAAAACGTAAACACACTGCATTTCTCAGTTATGTTACTAAATTATCATTTATTAATTCAATATGTATTTTCAGATATACTTTTATTCAATTTCAAAGTCAGTTACAAAAATACACTGACCAAAATAAATGCTACTTAGCTGTTGTGGTTCATTGTCCATTCATCTTACTTCATGGTATTACTGTTAGAAAGTGCAAATGAAATTCAAGTGTGTTTTATCAGTGCATCCAACTTACAATTATTTGAAATCGAGCACAAAACAATAGAAAAAGTATTCGCATAGCGCGTAAAATGTTTTATGCTCTCTTCTATTAATTATTGAGCAAGACGCTCATTTTTACTTTGCATTTTAATCGCATAATTGTGCAAATTGACATATTTACAAAAATGCATGCAAGTCAGCAAGTCATACTGTATCAACGCTAGAAATCTTATTAATTTGCATCAGTAATTTTCTACAATTTATCCAACATTTTGGTGCCTGTTTAATCGGCAATATCTCAATAAAGACACCAATTAAGAGCAATGGGGACAAATTTTTACAATTTTTTTTATCGTCTGTAACTGATTGAAGTTATTTTTTCAAAACTTTTAAAATTTCACGGGCTTGCTTCATGGGAATTTGTAGCCTTTGCAGTTTTTGAGGATAGAAAACTGGCTTTTTTTAACTAATTGCACATACATTATGTCAAACAATTTTTTCTCTATTAGATTTATTTTTACTACATCAGCACATAATAAAGCATCAATTAATAATAATGCCATGCAATAAGACATTCTTTGCATATCATATTTTTATGGTGTCTGACTTGTTGTCATTGCTGCTGTTTCCTAAAGTATGCACACATCGACGATATCACCTTCTTCCAGTTCAAATGATTGAGGTGTCATGTCGTCTTGAACCTGATCTCCATCAACTGAGAATACAATTCTCGAAATACTGATACCAATCGCTTCTGAATATCTGCACTTTATATTGCCAAATGTATCTTTCTGAAAACAAATTCTCATAAAATTTTGACGGTACAGTTCAGACATGCAAACCATTATGAAAAATACTTATACTTACCCTGGTAACTTTAAGTTCCTTTCTATACTGACGATTTTGATGAAGTAATTTCAAAGTGAAATTTGTTGAAACTGGACTTCCTACGACGTCATGACTAACAGAATGTTCAGAAGAAATTCCCCGTGACGTGCCACATCTCATTTCCAACGTGCTTTCTAATGTTCTAGGCACTTTCTTTTCCATAGATTTCTTCGGTGAGTTTTCTGCGCATTTTAATTTTATATCTGAATTTTGTTAATAATACAATAACTGCACATTGCACTGCCAAATGATAATCACCTAGAAATGTATACTGCTCTTTGATATTCAATTTCTCCAAGGTGTCTTTTGGGGTTACGCTGATATTATTGTAAAGCACCTCAATTTTGCGCTGTGAAACTTTAAGCTGCTCTGAAGCGTACTTGTACACGACACGAAGAGGCTCATTCTAAAACAATTTCTATGGACATAATTCACTTACAAACCGCTTTATTTACCAAACTCCATCTTAAATACATTACAATATTACAGAAAGCGATTCCATCATTGTTACTTTTATAAAAATAAAAAAATAAAAAAAATAAATATCACAATTACTATACACAAAACTAATTCCATAATATTTACTTTTGACAATTCAAGTGTTTTCTCCTTTGGATCATCCGACATACCATGATACATCAAAATTACTTTCAATTTTCTCCGATTTTCTTCCTAAAGTTTAGCATTTCTTAGCTGTATAATTTTTTAAATTTAAAATCACTTTAATTTAAAAAAAGCAAAACAATACAAAAAAAGTCAACATTCTGACAGGTGCAATTGCGTTACTTCAAAACACATGCACACATGACATTTCTTCATTATTAAAAAATAACTATTGTAATGAAAATCGTAAAGCTATTAATCAAAAAGAGAAAATGATTAATCAATTATTTAAAGAAAACGACAATGCCAAATATTTCATAAATGTTACAATTAACAAAATGTTCATTTTACATCATCACTTTCGTGTAGTCTCTGCCTTTTCGATACAATATCGCTAAGCGGCTCATCATCACTGTCTACCATTACTGCTTCATTCCGGACTCTTTTCAGCATTTGCTCATAAAAACCCTCGAAATCATTGTCAGAATCATATGTACAAGACATAATTGACGAATAGCTTCAGATAATATGCAGCAAGATTTTTTCACTTCCAAAAAGAAAAACAATGTATTATTATTCACCAATGATGAAATAATAATTCATCAAAAGTATGCATTTTTTAAAGCTTTCCCAAAAATAGGATTAAATGCAACAACAACTAAAAGTGAAAAAATTGTTTACAGTACTACTGTTACAAAATGAAATAATTAAGTTCATATAAATAAGAAGTGCTGTAAAAATAAAATAATTTTATTTTAAAACAAAGATTTCAAAAATTGACAAAAGAAATGAAATTTCAAAGAAAATTTATTTTTAAAAATATTTGATTGATGTTTCAAAGACTGTTTACATTACTGTTATATTTTTGAGACCTACGCGTTTGACAATGAAATAAAGGACAGTTTTACATTTGCGTGCAGTGCGTCTTTATTTGTCGTGCATTTTGTTGTCTTTACGTGAAAAATTACAGGAAGATTTCGAAAAATCACTAACTGTCCATATACACTATATACTATTACATTGCACTGCGCTAAAACAGATGACAAACACTTTCATAATTTAATTAATGCACCGCATCCTCAATTGTATAATATTATTAATAATAAACTTAGGCACAAATCAGTTTGAACTCAGTAAGGGAAGTAAATGTGCGTTGTACTGCTGAAAAACAGCATTTCTTCGTTGAGCAGTTTACAGCAACAAAACAAATGCCTCCCTTGGATAAAATAAGCAAAAAAGTAGTGTAAATTGCATTTTAACAAATAAATTCATGTAATGTCATCGAAATCTGGGGGTTCCTGCGGTACAGCAGGCACTTCACTGGACATATCAACAGATTCTAATTCCAACAACCTTAGGCGAATTTCAATGTTTAGCCAAAGATCAAATTCCTGTTTGAATTCAGGCGATACCATCTCATTCCCCAGAAGAATCATCAAACCATCACACCAGATATTATACTAAAAAAACATATTCAAAAAAGAAAAACATAGAGTATTTTCTGTCGAAAAAGTACCAAAATAAAGTTTGAACATTTCAGTTAATGCATAACACAAAATTACAAATAGGATTTTCCACTTACAGTATGAACATCTGGAGCTACAAAGTTGTAACTGTCCTTCATTGCTTTGTCATTGGTAAGAACAAGCGAAAAGGCATAAACATCACCTGCCTTTTTCCCTCTCGTTTCTTTGATATGTGTGCAATCGCTACCCAAGATTACATGAGATATTTCGCTGATTGGCACTAAAAACATCAAGGTAGCCCACAGCGGGGTAAATTAAAAAAGAAAAAAATATATATATACATACGCTTCCATTCCATCTCATCAGATGAACTGATTGCTTTCTCTTGACACATTGTATAAATAAAAAACTTTTCAGTTGGACAAAGTCTCCACGACCATGATTTACCTATTACAAAAGAAAGCATAAAAGTGCAACGTAACATAAATTGCATTCACAAAGTTTAATTTAATGTAAACCTTTTTCACGATGTCCTTTGCTTCCACGACTGTATTTTGCAAAAACAGTACCGATTTTCAAAGCAGAAAGTCGATTTTTCATTACCATTGAAATAATGTCTGTCTTAAGCAAGCTTCTCAGTTCTCTGAACAAGATTTTAATCAAGCATGCTATTTATTTAAAATAAGTTCCACTTTTACTGAATTTGTGGTGTCTGAAAATCGTTCTCCTCTTTCATTGAACGCTCTCGTTCCCAAAATTCAGAAATTTCTGCATAGTTATGCATTTTCAATTGCTTATCAAAATCCTGGAATGTGCGTGGTGCTTTGTGCAGACTGCGTGTAATCTGCTCTTTTACCACAGCAATTACCTAAAATAAAAATGTTGCTCTATAAACTTGTCGTGTAAAAATTTTACATGTCTACGCATTTACATAAACACGCATTTATTAATAAAAATACCTTGCTAACATCATCAGCAGATGTCGCTCGCATTTCTTTCCAAGTTTTGTTTAACAGAACAGCACATCTGCAGAACATTTCTTCAAAAGGATGCTCCTCAGTAAAAAGCATTTCATAATATACTTCACTCTGATCAGAAGCTAAAAATAAAATATTTATGTAACATTAAAAATTTCATTTTGTTATTTTCAGAAATATTAAAACCAAAAGAAAAATAAAGATCAATAACGTACGCAGTTCACCAATATGCAGAACCTCCATAAGAGTGTTGACCAAAGCAATGCATGTTTGAATATAAGGACAACCCCTGCCATCAGTTCGATGTGCATTTTCCAAAATTATCTTAATAAATATTCAAATAATTTTTTTTATTAAAAAGTTTATTCAAGGTTAACCTTGAAGCTCGCTTCAAAGTGAACTTTGTGAAAATACAATATACAATGCAGGGCAAGTAATCCAGGTGGCGACTGGAAATCTTCAATAAGATCGTTCGGATGCTTTTACATAAAAAATTAATACTATTTTTTATATAATTTCAATGAAGGCAATGAAGCAAAATAAAGTATTAAATTATCCACTTGTTTAACATAAAATAAATGACTAAACTAAATGATCAATATACCTATCAATAAACAACATTTATTTGCTCATATTACCTGTTTTAGTCACAGGATTGCA
Source organism: Trichinella pseudospiralis (assembly GCA_001447645.1). NCBI lineage: Eukaryota > Metazoa > Nematoda > Enoplea > Trichinellida > Trichinellidae > Trichinella > Trichinella pseudospiralis. Next base: position 60,199 of record JYDV01000104.1, on the reverse strand, counting down.
TGTTTGCATTTTATTAATAACAATTTTAATAAGCACTTTTCCTGTAACTCAAAACAGTAATTGAAACAGCTGATTTGAATTAAAATTTAAATAAAAACATAAATAAAAGAACGCAAATAACGAACCTTAAATCCGAGCTTTTGGCCGTACATACTATTTGGCAACGCCGATTTGCGAGTAGATGATGGGCTAAAAGAATTTCCAAGTTTTTCTGAAATCACTTTGCAAAATTCATGCAGCTGTTCTTCGTGAGTCTTAAAAATAAGCCAACTATTAAAAATAAATAAATAAATAATTATTTAATTCCATAAAATATAAAACATACCGTTCCGGGTAGAATTGGCGTCCGAGCTTTCACATCAAGAAGATTAAGCATAAGCTGCTGCAAGACATGCAACTGATGAGCTAATTCAGGGCCAACGTTGTTGCGTAAAATGTTGTTCGTTAAAGCATTTCTGACTGGACTACTGTATAGTAACTAGAAATACACATTTCAAGGAGGTGGCAAAACAAAACTGCAAAATCGTATTTTTTACTTTTCCGATCTGAAAACGCATCGGTGGAACAGATTTTGAAAACATGGCATTCATCAAAAGCAAGACATTTTGCTGTACAATTGAGTCTGAATTTTCTAAATGTCGAACTAAACTTTCAAAAGGAACTTCTTGACGTATTAATGCTGCTCTAGAGCTAAAGAATAAAACTTCATTCACAATTATATATATATATATATATATATATATTTTTTATAGACTTCCATTTATTTTATTAATTTCGATAAATTTATGAAAATAAACTATATACCTCGAATTTATTATGTCTTCCAGAATGGACATAGCAACAGACAAAACTCTGGGATGCTCGTATTTCGTGCGACCAACAACAATTCCCGAAATCTAAATGTAATCTTCATAATAAAGCAAAAATGTAAACAATCTCAAGAACTACTTGTATGAGAAGATTTTCTGACGGAAGTTCCCAACCTTTCTCACTCCATGCAATCACACCTTGAAACGTGAACAGCAACTGCGAAAGTGGCATATCGTTAAAAGTATTGTTTTCGATTAAATCCATTAACGTGTGAAGTCCACCTTTCCTGATAAATTCAGCGGAAAAAAATGAATCAGATACAACAGGAGAAAGATGAGTCACAGCTCGAGTTTGATCTTCTATGTTTGATGAAGTAAGCCATAATAAAAATATATCACTCAGTTTTGCCTTGAAGTATAAACAGACATATAAAACTATGCATAAATTTATCAACACTTACAGGAGAAAACGTCAGATTCAATATATCCCCGTTAACTAATTCGCGTCGATTCTAAAACAACTTTCCACCTAATAAATAAGCGACAAAGTGAATTTCACAAACCTGTTCAGTCAAATATGCAGTAGAACGAACGGTATACTTTAATGCATAGTCTTCGATAGATGCTAAATCCCAACTGTAAAAGAAAAATATTCCATACAACTGAAAAGTCATGACTTTACAATTACCGATTGCAAAGTTCTTTCTGAATAACATCAATTGGCTCGTTCTGAAATAAAAATAGCAATGCTGTACACTGGCTACCCATATACCCATATGAAATGCGTCTACTTGATTGACTTCAATAAGTTGAGGAAGTTTATCGAAAACTTCAATATCAGAAAATGCCGCTATGTCCGGACTTAATTCCACGCCAACTTTAAGTATGTTGTCAGATCGACTAGGGTAATATGGACTGAGTGCTTTCGCAAAAAAAGTAGATGATCCAGAAGTTCCTTCTGAACTACGACGCATGGCAGATTCATAAAATTAAATTCTATAAATTATGAGTACATTAAAATTTAATTTCTTAACCGTTTGTTCTATGTAAAAGTTTGCCAAGTGTATGCTTTAAATTAATGCTTTATTTTCATTTTTGTATTACAGTATACCAAGTATATTTACATTAAAAATATGCAAAAAAAGCACAGCCACGAACGTATGCTAAAAATTCTTTTGTTAAACCATTTAACAACGTATAATCAGAAATTTAAACAACTTCAGCATAATTCATATAACACTGAACAACTTGTTATTTGTTCCAATAACTTAAACGACATGCTTAAACTTGAACGAAATATTGCAGAATATAATGTTTTCAAATGAAAACGTGCACTGCAACCGCATAGCAAATATCGTCCGCTCAAAATACTGCATTTTCAACAGAATACATAATGTATGACAGTATGCCTTTTTAATATGCATAGTGAATGAACTATGGCTGGCTGATTGATGTAGAAAGTATCTTTTCTTGAGGAACGGTTTATATTAAAAGAAATAAGATCGGCATTTCTAATTTTCTAATTGTTTTCAAAAATAATTTTATTTGAATTTAAATATTAGCTGAGATAAATCGTCTGTTTAATTTGTTTTAACATTTTTCAAACCAGATTTGAAATGGGAATTAAATTTCATATCAAAAAAACACTCATAAAATCTTAAAATAGAAATAAATTTTCCTCAAATTATAAACAAATTACATTACTGCGAAAAGTTTAATATAATCACAGTTTATCATTGGAGTCATACCTTACATTAGAATAAGTAAATTATGATTCAACTGCCACGGACGTGCAATGCTTAACGCGATGTCGATGCAATTTGAAAAAGGACGTAAATAGAAGTTACATAAAATGAACGAAAATTAAGTACAAGTAACAATTAACAATGCAATTAGCTACATTTTTAATTGTTAGCAGCTTTTTTTCACAATATATAAAACAAACGCACTGCCTTATAATTACTTAAAATGTTTTTTTGTCAGATATTTCTTGTGTAATTATTCAACAATAAACATTTTGAGCTAAATGAGGACTGCTTTTTTCAAACAATTCAAATCTCAGCATTAAAAAAAACTGATCTGATTTGTATAACAACTGCAATACAATGTGAGTGCCATATGTTAGGAATGTTATTTTAAAAAAATGAATTATTGTTAAACGAAAATTTAGATGAGGTTAAAAATAAATGAACTATCTTACAGTATTTGCACTGCTAAAATTTGTTAATGTAGTATTTTAAAAAATCATAGTTTTGCTAAATCAAATAAATTAAATAAATACCAAATATTTAATTTTTTGGGTTTACTTAATGCATGGTCTATTAATTGCTACATTTTCATTTTAATGACTTTCTGCTAATCATTTTGCTTCGTATATATATATATATATGTGTGTGTGTGTGTGTGTGCATATCGGTGCATTACATATTAGCAATACATTTGTGCAAGTTGCTCACAGTGAAATGAAGACTGTTTTCATTATAGCTACTGCTGCATTTCTTTTCTGCTATGAAATACAAGGTAATTTCAAATCTCTTTAAAACTAATTATTGATGAGCGAATGAAAAATTTTTTAGGAAAACTTCAGAAAATAACAGAACCATTGCCTTGTGAAGATAGAGGTGGGGATGTCACTTGCAAGAAACTGCAGAAAAGTCTTACGTTTTTGGATGAGTGTCAGAGCAGCAGACGTACTGGTCGATACCTTTGTTGCAGAACATGCGCTAAAGGTTTAGGAGTTGAAGTCACAGAGGATGGAAAATTTAAAGGTGCGGTAAACTTTTTCTGGACTGTCAATTTTAAAATTTGCACATGACCACTGCCGTATTCCTTGCTTGCAGATATTTATATTGTTACAGATATGAATAATATCTTTCAATAATCTGTTTAAATTGGACTATTTGCAAATTTTAGACAAAGGAAATTTTACCTTTTACGAGCCTGAATGTCCAGTATTGCGAGATCGTGAGAGTGAAAAATTTTGTGAGAAGTACCGAAGCAGATCGCTTACCTATAACTGTCATCAATCAGAAGCTCAAGCAGCTTGCCCCAAAACATGCAATCTTCGTTGTGGAAGAAGTGATTTAGTTTAAACTTATGAAATATATAAATAGTAATGCATTTATTGGTTAGCTGAAAATAAAATGCTTATTTAACAGTGCTTCAAAAATGTATGTATTACATAGAAGTGTATGACAGCAAAATGCAATCAACAAAAAATATAATATAAAAAACTAAAAATAATCCATGATCTATCTGTAAAGATGCCAAAATTGATACAGATAACACTCAAAGATAGCAGTAAATGAATGCAACAAATGTGATCATTTGTGTTTATGCCGTGTTTTTATTTTAATGCGCTTACAGAATAAGAAGCAAGTGTAATAAAAAAAATTAATTAACAGCAATTATTGAACTGTTTTTGATTGATAAACCATTTTCATCTAACTATTTTATATAAATTATTTTTTTCACTTACATCTGATAACTGTTGCATTCAAAGAGCATGCATGAAGCATTTTAATTTGTAATAATATAGGTACGTTTGCTTACTGAAAATTTAAATTTAAATGTTGTGCTAATAAAATTTAGTCCAATTTTTGCTCTTCTTAAAAAATCAGTTAAATTTAACCTGAAAATAGGGATTCATTAAACATGAAAAAAATTTGCTCTTCATTTCAACTTACATACTTCCATTACTTCAGAGTGTAAATTTTAATTTAGCAACTTTGCATGTATTTATTTGTTTATTAATTTAATGAAAAAATTTTAACACTATATATCCTCTTTGAGAGTTTAAGTTAAAATAAAACAGAATTATGTCAATGTGTAAACTGCTAATTTTTTTATCTTATAATTTTAAAAAATGTTGTTTACAGTAAGTAGCAAGCTGAAAAACAAAATACTTCTGCATATTTTATTTATCTGATAAAAAAGAAAAAATAGATTTTCATGTTTTTAAGTTAGCATTCATTTTTTAATGTGCAACCAACGATAAAAGATGTGCGCTTCATTAATCATTGTTGAGTTCAACATGTGCCGTTTTCAACTTTTCCCTGCCACGGCAGACGTTTGCTTTTACAGTATGCAGAAGATTGCAAGCTTATTAATATATCCTCGTGAGAAAATCCTCAACCAGGAAATCTATTGCGGAAATCTAATACGGCTGCCGATTAAAAACGCGATAGCAATGAGTCAGACATTGTTGAAAAACCAAGGCGAGAAAAGCAGGCTCATTTCTGTTCACCAATTGAGCTGAATGTTAGCATAAACGGGGAAAAGGCTGTCCACTGACTGCATTTTGCATCAAGATGAAAGTGATTCAGTTAGCAGACTTGCACGTTCCATGCGTAATTTCACATCGATCAAAGGATTGTATATCCTGCAGCTGTGGATCAAATCATGAATTATCATTGTAACAAAAAAATAATTCTCTTGATCAATCAAAATTTGTGCAAAAACAAGAACAGTTGCCACTTTGATTGTGTCTTGATAAAGTTCAAAAAATTTATGAAAAATTTTTATATTTTGAATCTTTCAAGAAAAAATATTAACCACCTTTCTCAATTTGAAAATACTATTGCAATTTAAGCACAACTGCAGCATTTTCAAATTACAATATTTTAAAACTGTCTCAATAATTATTTATGCGGGTTCTTTTACTTCACTTGATATTTACAAGCAGACTAAAGAAAAATAACTGTACAAAAAGCCATATTCCTAAAAGACATTGTAAATCCTGCTTTTGCGTATTCTCCAAATCAAGTTTAAACAATTTTTTGGAAATAGCAGCTTATTTTTCCATTTAAATATCATCGCATATTGTGAAAGTTGAAAATTAAAGTAATAAAAAAAAGTTTAATTTTATATTGTTTTTAAATTTCTCCACTGTTAGTTTTGAATACCATTAAAAACTTCTTGCAATATTATATACAGTAAATGTTGGCAAAAAAAGCATCAACATTTTTTTAAATAATAGCAGTGGCATAATTTTTAAATTTATATTTAAAATATTAAATAATTTTTTCTGTGTTGGTGTTTAAACAATGTATTGAAATGTCAAACGATTACTTTAAAACAAACAAAGCTGTTTACTAATATCCAAAAAATATTAAAAATCAAGTACAGCAAATGACTAATTGTTTAATCCTGTTTTAGATGGCGGAAAGAATTTGTGAAAAGCATAAGAAGGGAAAATTTATGGCTAATCTTCATCAAATCAAAGACCGTGCGCAGATCAATCGCCTTTAACCTTGCTCCAAAGTTTTGGACAATCATGAATCAACGTTCATAAATTTTTAACGCCTGAAAGTGGGGAAAATCATTTCCAATTAAACTACCACGCAGTTATCAGATTACTGTATAGCTTTGTTGACTGTTTCGCTTGGATGAAGTTAAAATTCAAGGACGATGGTTACTGCTTCAGACAAGCATGTCAAGCTGAGTGTGATATTGAGTTGGCCTGTTATCAATGCCCTCCATTTTGTCTTAAATCTGAACAACCATTTCTATCATTCAAGCTATGACTTTTTGTAAGAAGAATTCAAAACTTGGCAACGACTTTACAATGTCATTACTGATCAAAATCAGGTTACATAATAAAGCCTTTGAAAGAGAATTTTGAAAAATTAATAAAATCATTTGAATTGCAGTAAGAAAGTTGGCCTTTGAAGAGCATAATTAGGCAATATTCACAAGCTGAATTCGCAGTCAAAGCATCTTATACTCTATGCACATCATGCGCCCACAACACATGATGAATGCTAAATCATTTACCGTATACCACCTCCACAAATTTCTTTTGCATCAATTCCATTGTAAAATTGAAACACAAATTCTCTACGCATAATAGGCGCACACACGCGCACACACACACACACACACACACACACGCGCGCATTTGGCGTACTCCACATTACCATCTTATTAACGCCTCAATGCTCATTTCATATGAAATTACTTGAAATTACAATCTAAAAATACTTGTTTTTTTATTTAAACTTTAAAAATTATATTTATACACGTCAGAATTTTTTATCACAAAAATAAGAGACTGCTTAAATGCTAAAAGAATGCTGATAGTGGCAAGTGAAACGCGTTACTTTTACTGTACACTTAGTTAGAATTATGTGCTGAGAAAGGTGGCTTTAGTAAAGTGTTATTTAGGCTTTTGAGAATCATAGAGTGCAGCATAGAAACGTTTTAAAATTGCAAGCTATTTGATCAGAAATGTTATTAACAAATGTTGCACAGACCGAGTAAAACACAAAACTTATCACATTCCAGTATTACAAAAGTAAAAACTAATAGATAAAGCAGTGGCATCAAGCACTGACAGTTGTTTCTCAAATTGACAACTGTTTGCATTGACACAGCTTTGCATGTCTGTTTCAAAATTTTAAGAGAAAGAACTTTGTGCCATATAATAAGGAGCCAACTAATAAATGGGCTATTGTTTTTATGGCTTCTTTTGACAAATTGTTATTTAGCAAATGCTGCTTAGACCATTAAAAAGCAGTTGCGTCTCAGAATAAAAATGAAATGAATTTTCAATCGTCAATGAATGAATTGGTCAAATCAGTTATAAAAGCGCAAAATCAGGTGCAATTGACATTGTGATTATGATTTTCATTATGAGCAAACATATGTAAAATATTAAAAACTAATTTCAGCAATGTTCAATGTTTTGTTAACTGCTGCAACTAGTTTTATATTTTGTTCAGCGTAATTATAAACTGAAATTATTGATGCTTCAAAAATTTACAATTTTCATGCAGCATTAATGAGCAGGGCTATACAAATCCACTCAGTAAACAACAGCATGCAAATTTGAAAGAAATGTATTTATATATGCAAATATTTAAATAGTTAATAAATTTGAATGAAATAAGTATTAATTTTGTTCAACTACTGATGTTATTGAAATGCTAATTCGTTCATATTCGTACGCGTTAAAGTTGGTATGTTCATATTACAATTTTTTGTAAATCACATAAAAAACTGAACCAACAGAAAGCAAAATTATTTATAAGGTTAAAAAATATAATCAAAATTTGGCATAAATTTAATATTGCAATGTGTTTTGTTATGTTTTGACCAGTCCTAAACTTACAGGAATGCAAAAAGATACTGATGAATTACGTGTAAAATTGTTAATTTATATTTGCTAAGTAGTAACTGAATTGGAGTTTTCAAACATTCGCTGCTTCTGTGATTAATTATTAAAAACTTTAATGTAACTTAAATTAGCTTTGTTTTTAAGAAATAAATTTTTTTCAGAAAACAATTATTAAATTTGAAATTTTAATTATTAGTAACTTTCACTGGTTTTCCAATAAAATTGCAGATAGAAAATGCTCAATGATCTATTATTTTAAAATTGAGCAAGAATTGTAAATTATATATGTTAAACATGGCGGCAGTTGGATGATTGATGATGTGATTAATAAAATATATACGTAAGAAAATAAAATTAAGTAATGCTTTGAAAGTAGAATAACCAAGTGCCGGCTAGTTAAAGTATGATCATTAAAAGCGTTAACAAGGAAAAGCTGTCTGGTGTAAATTTTAGTTGCACTGCCATTGCAAAAAGGTCATGGCTGGAAGGGTCGAAGTAAACAAGCTGTTGTAGTTCCAAATGCGCAATATTTATTCAGTTAGAAAATCGTGAACAGCACCTGTAGCTACTGCTGAACGCAAATTTCTGCTTTGAGCAGCTTACGCATGCTGAATAGACTACTTAGTGCCAAGCGATGCCTGGTCATTGGAAACTTAACCTCAACACCAAAGCCAGTCGTTTCATCGAGGCCACTCTAGTTTCACATTGTACTGCTGAATGCTGAATGCTACATCCTTGATTATACACGTTTACATTTAGAATTTTTATTAGTCTAAAAGTCTGCTTTCTTTCTTGTCATATTTCAATATTCTGTTGCATTAATATTGCAAAATAAATATTGCATTTATTTGAACTTCTACAAAAAAGGGAATTCAGTAAGTATTCATTATTTTTGTTTATTATTACTTTCATTATTAATTTGATTATTCAATGAGATGAATTTCATGCTTTCATCAAATAAATTAATATTTTCTAATGATCACAAATGTTCAGTAGTTTAATGCTTCTGAAATAATTATGGCTTTCTTTTACTTAGGCAGAATTTGAAAAACGTTAAAAAAACTTTTTTCTCTGTTCAGAAGTGGCATCAATTTTATGGCACTTTTTCTTTTAATTAAAATATTTTTGATTTGTGTTTATAGCTTAAATCTTTTCACAACAGATGCATAATCGAACCATTCATAGCAGGTGCTATTAGTGCGTTGATAAAATTACGAAGCATTGATTTTATTATTATAAAGCAATGATTGAAGAAATAGCTTAAGAAGATGCCTTTATTTACAAACTTGTCTGAGAAAAGTCGATAGAACTTTTCTTTAAATGATCCATTATACTTAAAATTTGACAAAACCGTTTTATTTACTCTGCATTTGCTTTGTTTAAAAAACGAATGAGCAATTTAGCTTTATCACACTGTCATACTAAACCAGTATTTGACCAATAAACACTATTGCATTATATGTACATGACTAAGCAAAACTATTGTAATTTTATTTCATTAAAAACAATTGAATACAGAAATATTTTTCAAATTTTTAGTAAATTTACAAAAATGCAATGAATACGAAAAATATTTTATATGAAAAACAATTAACATCAACATCAAAAATAAACTATATATAAACTATACACTTTACAAAACTAAGCGCTTTGTTAAACTTAATAATACTAGGATAAACAGTTTGAACATTATTAGGTAAAATAAATTTTAAAAGGATTTGTTTTCATCAAATGAAACTACAGAACTAGTCGAAATTTAGCCTCAAGGAGCTGGAATGCAGAAGCTTAACTTTGAAAAGGTCACGACAAACTGCGATTGCTATCAATCAAGCTGTCAGGCAGGGAAATTGCTTCCGCTAAAAGACGGACTCGTGTAATAAAATAAAAAAGATTTGAATAAAAGTTAGGCTTTATCAGGTCAGCAGTAAAGCCATTTCGTAGCTTAGTGGAGAAAAGCTGAAAAATTTCCCCCAAAATTGTAGGGTCAGCATGTTACGTCAAAATGTCCTCGAAAATGTCAAGCCAGGTGACGCTGTTGCAACAATAGAAGTTATCTAAAGCTTTGCCCACTTTCACCTTGCTTTCCAACGTGTGCTTTATACTAGTATTGAAAATTTAGAACGCGACAAATTTTTAAACGTGACCGGCTTGACTTCTCTGGGCAAGCGTGTCATAGACATGTGGAGCAAGAAAGCTGTTCAATAAACTCATTTAATATTTAATGCTAAAGCTTATCTACAGTGCGTTGCGTTGCCCGCTTTGCCAGGTTTATTTCTAATTTTTTCCTTTTTATATCACAGTGGGGGGGATGTGCAAAATGAGCTTCACTGACTGCTCTGTTTCTGGGTGTTGCGGGTAATAAAAGGCAGTTGCAGTCTTTTGTATCTGACACCTGCTTGCTATGCAAGCTTGCAGCAAGCTGGCCTTGAATTTGAACCATGATTATTAGCGTCCTCGACGTGAAGCTTGCAAACACTAGTATGGGTTAATTGACATGAAATTAACGTGCCGAAAATCGGTCGACAATGGAGGGTCGCGGTTGCGACCCAACAAGAGCAGGCGGCGACCGTAACCGCTTGAGGTCAAGCACCCTTAGACTAGCTGGCTTGACTGCAGCGTTGGCTATTGTATGCTGTTGCGCCCAACACCCTTTGAACGGACAATGCCCTTTGAGGTAAGGCGCCTGCCACTCCAACAAGCTTTGTTTTACTTGTTTACCTACACTTCCGTCGTTGACAACATCACAACACAACTTTTCACCTCTTCACTATAGCGTAACTCAAAAATCTGGCTCAGTTGTTCATTTCCCTTAGGATATAAATTCAAACCACCTGCTCTTTTTTCCTTCAAAATATAACAGATTTCTTTTTAACAATATGATATTTTAAATTTTGTTTTTCAACTTCAGTTACTTTCTCTTTTATAATTTCAAATAAGATTTCTAGTTTATTTTGGAATATTTTGCACAGCTGGTCAGCGAGCGTCAAAGTTTAGCAGGTGCCAACTCTGGCCGCCCTGACCTTCTAGCCTAAGTTGTTGGAACGTTTTTGTCAAAATGGGTGTCGCGCTGATTGGCGGCCACGCGTTTTGCACATGCAAGCATTTTTCAGTAACAGCGTACGACAACGCATGTGCACTTTTTCAGGCAAGACGGATATTGGCGAATTGGTGACGGCGTAATCGATTGGACATCCGCTGCAGGCGGATTACGTCCGATTGGCGCTGATTTGACAAGGCCATCTGACATTGAACGCTGATTGGACAACTGATGAAGCAGAGGTATGGTAAGCTGGTTGCAAGCAAACAGCAATAGGTCTGCGCGTCCGTGGCCAGTGTTTGGTTCAGACGAAGTACAATTCCTTGATCCAACCTCTCCGTCCATGCTTCTCTGGTCAGCAATGGACAACGCGCATTCAATAACAAAAAGTCACCACCAGGCTGATTCTGAAGATCCTGTGTCTACGTCATCTTCCTGGACATCCTTAGAGTTACCATCCCTGTCTGTTAAAGAAGTGGCAACAAGTAGCACAGATGCTACACCACGACAAACCTGCGTACGAAAAGCAGCCATTAATTTGAGAGTCAGCTCAGCTAGTAGCAACAGCAGCACTGCGAGCAGTGAAGGCAACGTCGATGGTAACAGTTCTGGCGGGACTAAAATACTACTGAATCCGCCAAAAGCTGATCCGTTGGAGAGAATGTCATCATTGGGTAGCCAGTCTCCTGCTACTCCGACTTCATCAGTAGCAAGTACAGGGGATGTTTTGTCAGCAGCATTAGCTGACTGCACTGAGCTCAAGATTTCTCCAACAACTAGCGCAGAAAAGCAATCTACTCAATTTATTGAATGTGTCGTCTGTCATGATAAAAGCAGTGGAAAACATTATGGTCAGTTTACTTGTGAAGGTTGCAAATCATTTTTCAAGCGAAGCGTACGTCGGAATCTTACTTATACTTGCCGGGGTAACAAGAACTGTTCTATTGATGTTCATCATCGCAATCAATGTCAATACTGCCGACTAAAAAAATGTGTAAAAATGGGAATGCGCAAAGAAGGTAAATGTTTTTTCATTTGTTTTGTGATGCAAATCATTGAGTAAGTAGTTGGTTGGCCACACCTTTGACTAACTTAGGTGTGGTGCATCTTTGAGTGAAATAAGAAGCGCATTAGAATTCATAATTCGATCTACTCATGGCCATTAATATCAGTCTCTCGAGACAACAACGCAATCAACATGATGAACGGCTACTTTACAGTAAGAACATTTAGGAAAAATGTAAGCCTTAGAAGTTTAAATTTTTATATTTTTAAAAGTACATTCTACTACTGCGGCACGTTGCTCTGAGCTGTTCAGAATTTCAGAGATAGTTTTTGAATAAGAATATACAAGAATTTTAAGCGCATTTTATTACCAGTCAGTAATGCACTATTAAAATGGGTTTTTAGAGGTTACAGTTAAAAAGGGGATGTTTATAATGAGAAAAAATTTAAAGTAATGTTTATGTCATGACTTCTTGCAATTTTTGAATTTCGATGTTTTAATATCTTTGAACAGATTTTTAAAAATTAAACATAAACATCACTAGACATTTGTATGCAAACGGCTATAAAATAAGTCTGAAAACGTTCCGTTCAAAATGCATTTTATAGCAAAGCTCACTCAGATTTTATAGTTTATCATAAAGCTGCCATGATTCAGAAGAATTTAATTTTATGGATGAATTTTATTTTCAGTGTTCAACTTAAAATTTTTGTTTTTCAGTTAAAAATCATAATGCCCATTCATCAGTTTCAAAATTCAAAGTTCAGTGTAGCATTTTTAGTTATCAGGGTGTTTATAATTATGCGAGTACTTTTTTCTTAATGATTCTTAATAAAATTTTATATTGATTCTTTATAGTTTGATGTAGAATTTTTTATTGACGAATGATAAAATTTTTCAAAGTAGGTGTTTCAAGAATTTGATATAGCTGTTTATTTCTGGAATGCTTCAAGAATAATTGTTTAAAAAAAATAAATTTAATGTTTATTCAAGCATGAAAATTTAAGGCTGTCATCTGCATTTGCATCTGCGGAAAGTGAGAATCATCAGCGAAAGTATCTATCAATTTTTCTTTCCTACGAATAAGCAGATGTTAGTAATTTGACAAGGCCGCTGAAACGATCCGGTTTCTTAATATGTAGTCATTAAATTACTGTCTTAAGGCGCTGTTTATGGCTAAAATGTAAATAATTATTTCAAATTTCACTGAGTTTTATCACAAAATATCCGTTTTAAAGTTTCATTTCAAAATTCTAATCACATTTCTGATTATATCAGTGATAGTATTTTATGAATTGACGTGAGTTAACAGCAGCTGCGCTTTTCAGTGAACAGTTAAAGAAACTCTAACGTTTTTGTTTTCTAAAATGCAGTTCAGCAATTTGTCAAATTTGTTTCTGGAAAAGATAGACTTGAAACATGTTTACTCGCTTGCGACTGTGATGACTATTTTTTAAACAATGCGCTTCTGTTCAGCTGTTCAACGCGGACGCATTGCCACTAACCTCAATCCGTATGTCAATGCTGTAGCGTTTGTCAGTGGTGATTCTATCGCCGGCAACCATGCCTATTTATCAAATTTTGTCACGCTTTTACTTCGTGCAGAGCCGTACCCTATTTCAAGATTCGGAGCTGGTATAAAATATTTTTTGTAATTTCATTATTTGAACTCAGCGAATTGAAATGCAATATTATTTAGGTGTACTCCAATCGGCTGGAAATATTGTAGGAATTGACAATTTATGTGAATTGGCCGCTAGACTTTTGTTCTCAGCTGTGGAATGGGCTAGAAACATTCCTTTTTTTCCAGAACTATTGGTCACTGATCAGGTATGTTTTGCTTTTTTATTTGAAAATATTAACCACTTTATTGATTACGTTTTTAAGGTGGCTTTGCTGCGTATGGCATGGTCTGAGCTTTTTGTATTAAATGCTGCCCAAGCAGGAATGCCACTGCATGTAGCACCTTTGCTGGCAGCAGCTGGCTTACAAACATCCCTGATGGCAGCCGAAAGAGTAGTCCTATTCATGGATCACATTAGAATTTTTCAAGATCAAATTGAAAAATTAAAAATGTTACAAGTCGATTCAGCTGAATATAGTTGTATCAAAGCAATTGTTTTATTTACAACAGGTAAGTTGATTACAGTTGCTAAAAAAATTGCATCACTATTTAATAATTTACAATCTCATATATGTTTAGTATTTTGTTTACATTTACTTTGCAAAGGCACTAATTAGAGAACAGTAGAAAATCCAAATTTCTCAAACGTTAAATAAGGTTTCATATGCGCGTCTTCTTAAACGAATAGCCAAAAATGAAGTTGCAGTTTCACCGCGAAAAAATACGACAAAATATAAAATCATTCAAAAATGAAAAATATGTATTTCTTTTAGAATGTATTTGCATATCATAAATATCATAATGTATTTATTTATATTTTATCAGGGTAAGATCACATTAGGCATTTAAGTACTTGCATTACAAACTTGCCACTAATATTTCACGCTATGTTAATATCTGTACTTTGTATTCAGTTTTGAAAACACAATAGAATAGAATGTGAAGTGTAATTGATGTTTGTCAGAAAATTAATTATAGGTGCGCATTTTACAAAAGTAATTTCAGCTTATGATGAGCATACTGCATGTGAATTACATTTGTAAAGATTGCGTATTAACAATATTATATAAACATGAGCTCTAACTCTATTTGATTATAATACCTGTTATAATAATGTCAAAATAATCTCGAAGAAAAAAAATTATGATTCACTTAAACTGAATTTTTATCTTTTTACGTTCAGCTTTATTGAAGTAATAGCAAATAATAAATTTGTTTACAGCTAGTTGTTTTGCTTTTATTGTTAGTTTTATTTATGCTAGAAAGCTAAGTCCACAACTTGATCATGCTTTAAGATAGATACTTCGTGAGGTCTGAGCATTAAAAAAGAGTCTTATTGTAAAAGAGCAAAAGTCTTATTGTTTGTTGAAGAGTTGAAACGAACAAGATACAAAAAAAAAGGAAACTCCATAAATTGACCTTAAAAAGTCAAGTATCTTTCCAACAGCTGGCCAGCTAATTCAATAAGAAGGAAAATGAATGTGAATCGAGAAATCTAGAATAAATTCCATCATGCTTTATGGTTTTCATAAAAAGAAAATCAACTGAATTATATAGTTCAGGATTACTATTCGACTTATGTATGGATTTTCATGTTTAAAGTGCTTTGATTTCATTTATGCTCTTATGTGAAATGCTTTTTAAGATTGTAAAACATTTTTTTCTGTGTTATTTGGTAGTGTGCTTTTGCAGGACAATTTCAGGTTAATTAATGCTATGGATATGCAATAGTGAAGCTTTCGACTCTACAGTCAGAAGAGTATAATAAATTTAGTTGGTAGAATGTGAATTTTGTTTTAGAAAATATTTTTACAGTATGCAAAATATGATCGATTGTAGTATGTCCGCTTGCACTTTTACCGTAGGAAATAGTCAAGCGACTTGGGGCGGTCGATTCTGTGCACATCCTACGTCTGCGTCGTTTAATTTTACTTTTATTTCTACGGTTCGTAATTCCGTTATGCCGTAAAAGAATTTTGAGCAATCGATTGTTAGGGGAAAGTTCGCGCGCCAGAAAAGAATAGACGTTTGCTTATCAACCCGTTAAAGCTGTCCCGCCTGGGTAACGGGTCTTTTTATAAATTGAGCAAGACGAGAAGGGCGTATTGGCCTACTCCAGCATTATCCTTACTAATTGATGGCCTAATCAGTCTGGCAACATGTTTCTAAGCTGTCCGGAGAATAGCCAACACGTCATTGTAGAGCATGCGCTTCACTGAACACCTAATGGTTGAAGCTGGTGTTTGAAAAGAATAAAATGGAATTGGTCCAGTCGAGATGAAAGGGTTCATCACATCAGGCGACAGTCGAATGCAATCCAATTATTGACTTTCATTGATTTAGCCTGCGGTCGCCTGTCTACATCCTAGTTTGATTGGCCAAACAATATTTAACTACGTATGTCTAATGCTGATTCGTCACATCAACGACACGTTCATGTTTTATCAAAACTGATCAACACCGACGGATGTTAGCCACTTTTTTCCTTAACCTTTTATTTCAAAGAAATGCTTGTCACTAACAACCAATTTGTTGCTTTTTCAGTGAACCTGAAAAATCATTTTACTATTTGTTTGGCAGCTGTTTGAGCTAATAATGAGCGTATTAGTCTAAATGATAACTGTATCGAACAGACTGAACAGAAGCGGAAGCAGCTTAGCTTCTTGCGCTGTCAAATGTTTACTGACAACAGTTTTACAAACTGAAAAACATCTGATTCATTATTTTCTTTAGGCGAGTCATTTTGACAACTAATCTGTGTAAAAAGTATTTTAAAACAGTAATTTGCACTTGACTATATCAAATATCATGGTAAAAAATTAAAATTTTTCAGCTAAATGATTTTGCTAACGTAAAAGCCTTTAATTGCATTTAACTGTTCAACAAATAGGACTTCTGAAATTCTACAGCACATCTTCATTAATGTCGAGTTATGAAAAATATAATAAATGACGAGTCGATTTTGCTATAAAAAGTCTGAGGGATTTAAAACAAAATTGTTTCTATTTTTAGAACCTTCAGAAATGTTTTCTAAAATGATTTTGAAAGTATTTATGGATAGTATTATTATTTGTGCATTGACTTCATGAACAACTGTCGTGTGAATGGCATCGTTTGTTGTCAGGAAATAAAATGCTTTTTCTCATAGCAAACAATTGCAGCTAATCAAATTTTGAGGTGAGCAGGCGCAACAGTCAGATATTGACGGTTTTTTCACCACCTGTTCATTATAAGCTTTTCAGACGACGCTTTATTTTCTTTAAATCTAAAGACTGATTCAGGAAATGTGCCTAACTTTTTTTTTGAATTTCCAAGAAAACACGTGTTTATTTGCTGCTGTCTGAGCTTCAAACAATTGCTGGTGACATTTTGAAACAGCGCATTGCGAAACTGTTAATAAGTTTGAACAATTTTTAAATAACAATACATTCAGTGCAGTTCCAGAAAACAACTTTTGAAGATCTCATTTTTGCATTTAAGTATTTGTAAAATTTTAAATTATAATGAGGTGTCTTCTAAGAATTTCAAGATTAAAAGTTTATTAATTGTGTGCATAATTGATAAAAGCAAATTAGAAAATTTCCTCTGTTTCTGTAAATACTTAACAAAACAAATCAAGTAAAATAATTTACTAGATGCATAGTATGAAAAATATTTTAAATGTATACGATGTAATTTGTAGCTGATAGCCAACTGTTCTTTTAAGCAGTGCTGGAAGCAAATACTCTAATCATGGTAATCTTTCATAATGGGTTTAAACAGAAATGATTAATATATTTTTAACGTTTTGCCACAGATAAGAATAATGCCCTTGAATATTAAGAAAGCTGTTTTTGACTTTTCTCAACGAAAAACATAACCCTTTTTAAAGGTCGAATGACAGGGCCTAAAGTCGAGATTACAGTATGCTGATCGATGCTTAGAAGCAATAATTGCAGCCAAAGCGATTCCCATTCTGTCATTTTAATCACAGGTTTCGCGTAATCGGTTGTCACAGCACGGTTCCCCTTCGACTTGGGCTTGAAACTGACGCTCAAAGCGGTCGGCTCTCAGCTCATATGAAAAGAATGTATCATTTTTCTTCAGATAAATTGGTCAGCTTTGTTTTGTTCGATTTTTATCATGACTCCTATTATATGGGTTTGTGGTCCCTTTACGTTTAGTCAACACGATTGACAACCCTGATCGAGTCATCATTATATTCCTAAATTTTAAACATCGATTTTCTCCAGCGGTCAGCAAACAATTTTAAAAACCTCTATCTGGCCTGTTTTTAAATATTTTTCAAAACACTCTTTATTGCCTGTTTTAATAGTTTCTTGCTTGATTTATCACTCATCACGAAAGCATATTGAATGACAAAACCTTAATTTTGGCATTAAATTCAATAGAACAAAGAAAACCGATTTCAGAAAAAAATAATTTATTTCCAAACATTTCTGTGCAATTAGAAATTTAAAACTGTAATGCGATGAAAAGTTGAATGAAAGTTTTGTATTTTTGTTCTGATATCATAGATGAATGGCTTATCAAACGTTCAGATGTTGAACAGATTTGAGTCATGTTTGTAATGGAGCATTTGTTTTAATGTTCAAAAAGATCCTAGTTCACAATCGTAAGACTTTAAGTGAAGCTACATAAAAGTATAATATATAAAAAGTAATAAATTATTTATAATTTTGAAATTGAAATAATGTTTATTTGGTAATTTAGACGCATGCGGATTGTCTGAAGTTGGACGAATTAATTTGCTGCAAGAGAAAGCGCAGTGTGCTTTGGAGGAATACTGTAAAGCGCAGTATCCTACACAGTTGAATAGGTTTGGAAAATTGCTGCTCCGGCTGCCGAGTCTCCGTAGCATCAGTTCTTCGGTTATTGAACAGCTCTTTTTTGTTCGACTTGTTGGAAAAACACCAATTGAGACTTTAATTCGAGATATGCTGCTCAGCGGAAACAATCTCATTTGGCCATACATGCAACTAGGGTGATGAACAATTCAAACACCAAAATGGATATATTGCATAGCGAGTCTCATGTTTGTGTTTATTTTTCATAAAATAATCCTTTCTTTAATGAAGCTGCTGAATGCAAAATGCGTGCTTATCGGTGATTTGATTTCAGAATTTCAGAGACTGTGTTGCGCAGTCAGTTCAGAACTGTTTTGCTTGCTTGCTTTTTACCAAAGATTGGCTTAGGCCAATACTATTTTACATTTTAAAACTACTGTATTTTATTACTGCATCTGGCTAAAATACTTTCGGCTGGAGATTCATGAAACTAAGCTTAAAACCAAGGAAAGCAGTCTTATAAAATTTTAGCACTGTGTGGCGCAGTACACGGTGCGTAAAAGCTTGCTATGGAAACCACACCTGAATGTTTTGATTCTGCTCTTTAAAGCACTGATCACTGTTTAAATTAACCTGTGTAATTATCATGAACAGTGGTTATTTTTGTTTGAAGCGTGTCGAATGTTTAGAATGCTTATTTATATTTCTATTTATAGCAACTTTGACTGGCTAGCTATTGACTAGCTTGAGTGTCATGCGAGCTTTGCTGCATAATACCAAGCTATGCCAAAACGTGCAATTGCTTGTCATTTTTTAAATAAAGTTTCTGCAGCAAATTTAATTTGCAATTTTCCTATTTTTACTTTAACGCTCTGATTTTATGTATATCTCAAGCCTGTTTTAGAGAAAGCTGCATAATCTATTTAGATACTTAAGCTAGTTGAAAAAATACACAATTTTGTAAATAATAATCGATATTTGAATTAATTTTTACACAAGTAAGTCTTGTATCAGAAAGTGTTTTAAAGATAAATTGTTACTGCTTATATACTCTACTGAAGAATAAATTTACAAGTACTGAAAATAAAAAAGCAAACATAATTTTTAATTAATTAGCTTATTTTTATTCATTTGAAACAACATGTTTATTGCTAAAACTGAACTTACAAAAACTCGGTGTTTCTACTGCTTCTATAGTTAAAGATATTTATTTTACTTTGCATAAAGATTATCAAGTATTACTGTAATTTTTACTTATTTTAATTGTTAACTCGATTTATTTATGATGCAAAAATTTAAAGATTCTACGTAAGTGATGTATTTTTCTTTATAAAACGTGTATTAATATACTCTTTATAAAAATGCATTGTTTATTGCTATAAATTTATTACTTATTAATAATTTTATCAAAGAAACATCAAATGAATATTTCTATTTATCTGCTTTAGTAAACTGTGAACAAAAAATTGTTTTTATTTATGAAACTCCACATTGTTGGAAAATATTTGAAACAGTATTCAAAAGCAATTTTGTAAGATATAAAAATTTGAAATAATCAACGTTTGAAAAGATGCTTTTTTTCAAAGACAGCTGTTACAATGTTGCTTGAGTGAAAAGTGAAAAAAAAGGTGAAAAATTCAATGTAAGAATAGAAAGAATTTTGCATTCTCTGTTGCATGAAAAAAGCAGCGCTTTATCAATGAAACAACTTTAAACTATCAGCCCGCTTGCTACCTGCTATGCAAACAAACATGTCAATGACGTTTGATTGAAGATACGTCACTTGATGGCGTTCAAGTTTTTCTCAGGTCACATGTTACCACGAGCTGTGTCAAGCAATTTTGCATTTTCAAACAACCATTATGAACTTGTTCCATATTTGCAATGCCATAAATTGCACAAATAAAACGCCTAACTGCAGCAATAGTAAGCGAAATTTTGCAAAAATTCCTCTGATCGATAAATATATTTTAAAAAAATTAACGTTATGAATTCTACTTCGGTGCCTTTGAAAGAACAACTGCAAATTTTCTACAAGGATTTTCCCAAATCACTGCTTAGACATTTAAATTTTTTTGATCTTCTTTGTACATCTATTGGCATCAACATATTTTTTCTTGGACTTGCTGCTTTGTATGCACTAACTTTTACGAATTTGTCTTTTAAAATAACTATAAATTTTCTTATGCAGAAGCAACATCAGAAGATGGAAAAAGCGTGGAAAATCTGATCAAGACTTTTTCCTTCCTTTCATCCTTGCTTGGATTGGGTAATTTTTAAAGGCTACTTTTTACTTTTTTATTTAAACTACGTATGCAATTTATGAATAAAAACAGTAAACTTTAAACAACATTCAAAATAGAAAGCTCTGAACAACAAGTTGTTTTTCTTTTAACTTCTTGTGATGCTGCAGTGATCTCTGTTGAAATGCAATTTAAGAATTACAATATAAATAATATAATACTGAATGTGCCTTGTAGACTAGCAATTTATCACTCAGAATAAAACTTTGTATCAACTTTTGCAGAAGTTTTTTGTGGACTGTTTATGGATTTTTGGTTACCAATTGGCAAATTGAATTAGTAAATGGGTACTTGACAGCAGCTAATTCAGTAGTGCTGATTGCTCTATATATTTATCGAATAAGAAAAGTACAGGTTGCATTTATGAATTTCAGCATGTGTCATCATATTTTAAAATTTAAGAAAAGTTTAGCAGCAGTCATTTTTATAACCGGCTTAGCTGCAGGGTCGCTTTTGCTGCTTTTAACGCAGCTACCGAACATTACTTCGGTGCATTTGGTTGGAAGTATTTGCTCATGTATGCAAATTGGTTGCGCTTGCACAATGCTATACATGATAGTATGTATTTTTATGAAAATTTTAATCTACATTTCTGTTGAAAATAACTAACTAAGTAAACAGTAATCATAAAAGTAAAGCTATTTTGCAATAATAATAATAATAATAATAATAATAATAACAAATTGAATTAATTTTAATTCAAGTATTTTAATGTTTAAAATCTGCTTGAACGTGTAATTTACTTTGAAACAGATCATTCTGAAAAAGTAATTCTTCTTGATGTCTTGTTTCTAATGAATAGTCAAAATTATCAAGGACACAGAAAATGTAATATCTGTACTAGTAATTCATAATTTATTGCATTTTCCATGCATACTTTTAAAATAATATGCCCAGTTGCTTTGAAGGAAATTCAATTATGTTACATGATGACACTGAATATATAGTACTGCAACTTTTTCTATAGGATTTTTAAAATGTCGAGCAATATTAATCAACCAGGTAATTTATTTTAGGTGTTGGCCATTAAAAAAAAAAGAATAGATTTTATTCCATTTCCTCCTGTTGCCCAAATTTTTAACATTGAATTCCAGGTTACCTTATACAGCATTTGGATAGAAGACTTTTACCTTTTAGTAAGTCTATTTCTTAAAGTTAATTACTACATTAATGTAATTTAAGATATCAAATGGCATTTTTATGACAATAGATGGATTAGTTTTTCTCCTCTTTTTCATATATCCATCAGAACCAACAGTAAAAGAAAAAGCGGAATCTTTAATTTAAAGCAACTGATTACAGGTGAAACAAATTCTTGAGTTATCAAAAACAAACATTATTCACGTTTGTCTAAAATAAACGTTTTTCAGAATTTGTTTTTTTTTATTTAAAGATATTCGGATTATGGTAATTCTTAAAATGTATAAATGTGAACAATTGAAAGTTTCTTAACTTTTATAGATTAGTGCAAAATTTTCATCAAAGTTAACTAACTTATAATTAAAACAATAAAATGGCAGTCCATTTATGAGACAACGTTCAGTTTTGAACAGTTTGTTCAAATTGAAAATTTAACTGAAATATAAAATGCAGTTTACATCTTTGTTGCTTTATTTGTGCAGTTATAATTATTTCATATGCAATGTGAAAATTTGCTCTTCCTTCTCCGCATTATAAATTGCCACAGTCTGCTCATTTGTGACATCTCCAGTTAAACTTTGTTTAAATAGATTTTTCTTGACAAATGTGATTTGTTATTACGTTGACTTTGTTATAACATAGTCTGTTTCAAAGTAAAAATGCGATCAATTTTTTTCAGTATTGTACAAAGCGGGATAAGGACTTTATTAATTGAAAAACATTTTCCTCTGTTATTTATTTTGATTAAATTGGCCATTTGAATTTTGATATTCTGCTGTATGAGTGCATTGAAATGAAAAGATTTATTAAAATTAAATCATCATCATCATCTCAAAAGGTAAGCTATATTGCTGAACTTCAGTTGCCACCTAAGAACTGTTCATTACTCAAATATACTAAATGCTGTTCTTTCTCTTTGGTAGACAAAATAAATAGCAATCAAATTTTGTTTTAATTTATAAACTATATATAATATGCAAATACTGGGAGAAGAAGTTAATTACATTATATATATATATATATATATAATTAATAATAAATGCATTAGTTCTGTGAATTGAATTCAGCTCTTACTTGTGCTTTTGTTATGTCTGTGGTATGAAAAGCAAAGAATGAACACAGTTTAAAATTAAGTAGTTTTTAAATCAGATAAAACAAGTGCAGTTTTTGGTAAACGTTGAAGAAACTGATAATTTTTATCATTTATGATACATGAAATGCAAATTTTCGAAAAAAATTTATTTTGTCTAATGGTAATTTACTTGGGATTTACAGGAAATCTACACTATGAAACAAAAGCTTATGGAAAATTCGAAACATCTTAATTTGTGCTTTATGCAAAGAAAATGACAGGTTGTGAGACTAATTGCTGCAAAAATTTCTGAAGCAGTGTTATAAATAAAGCGCAGTGTTAAGCAAATGTTTAAATCAAGGAATTGAACAAAATTTGTGTTCTTCACAATTATAAATTTAAGTTCTAAACTGCTGAAAATACAGAATAATTGTGCACGCTTTAATTATGTCAGTTTCAGAAATCTATAATAATTACGAAGTAAATTAGGGAGTAATGAAATATTAATTTTACGATGCTTCATTTTTGTTTGAAAGCAGACATCATGATTGAATAGGAAAGTTAGAAACTGTCCATTAATACTTAAGTAGCAAGCGTAAATAACTTTTGAAAAATATGGAAGCAATTGCACTATTTGAATAAGCTAGTGTACTTCTACAAAAAGCAGTATATCCAAAAGATGCTGCTATATAATATTAATAAGTATGAATATTTAACGTGAATATATTCCAAGCTATCAGTATATTATATGAGTATTAGTTTAAATTATTTCTAATAGTATCATATAAAGATAAATTACAAAAATTTCATATCTACTTTTTACATAAAATTGTTTACGCTGCTTTATTTGGTAAAAGCATTTATCAAAATGTAACAAGCAAAATTATGATATATTGAATTGGCAGTTCTATTGAAAATTGTTCTCATGATTATCATTAGTGATGTAAAACTTTTGGGATGAGTGATTATTGCGCATGCTTTATTGAAAATTTTATATTGTGTAGAAACAATGTTTGAATCTTAGTTAACATCGTACATCTGTTATTCTTAATTTTATTTGAATGTTCGCAGGGAATATTATTCAAGCTTGCTTTTAACAACTGCTGAACAAAAACAGCACATCAGGCAGCATTTTATTGCACCCATAGGATAAGGAATGCTTTACTGTTGATGGAAACTGACAACATGTATTTGAAAAGTTAAGTTTCAACTTTGAGAGATGTATGCATTAAATTTCAATTTAAATGCATGTCTGCGTTTGAGAAAAATTAAAATGGAAGCTTGTCGTTTTCAGCCATTTTGAGCAGTTCAACATCAACTGCAGTTTGACAGAATGTTTTTAATGCATTGGGCAATGTGCCATGCACAATTTGCATTGCGCGTCAACATTTTTCAGGCGTGAGTGAGTGAGTGATGAAATTGAAAGTGCCACTGTGCATAGCGATCGAAATTGTTGCCAGCTTATAAGCTATGTTCTCAATTTTCAAAGTAACTTCTCACCGTTTTTGACATCTTGTCATCAAAGCTGCCGGCACAGTACTTTTAGGTTGTCAAGTTCACTTGCAATATACAGCCAAGTGAACATTGCTGTTACCCGATAAAGTGGCGCAAATTTGGCTAATCAATAAAAAATAAGCAGGCAGTCAATTTAAGCAAAACACTCAACATTTTTCAACTGCCCGCAGTTTCATTCAACTTAAAAAGAAAAAAACAGCTGTTTTGCAACAATTACCGTACATTCAAAACACATGTGGCGCTGAAGTCGCTTTTCAGTTTCAAAACTAACCGCAAAGCCAGCTATCAAGTAATTTGTCAATAATCAGCTGCACGATCGGCTACTGCAAAACAGAATGTATCTGAATGATAAATTTTACAGCTTATGCTGAACATTGCAACTGTTGCTTTACAATTTGCCTTTCCTCATACTTTGTATATTTGCATTGATTGTGAGCCAAGTTTAAACTGAAGCACCATTTTTGGAAATGAATAACAACTGATGTAAAATTGGCTCAAAAAACTCATTTTGCTAGCTAATCTAAAATCACTTCTGCAGCAAACAGCGCAAATAGGCTGTGGTAATCACGGTAACGAGCAAGTCTGAGATGCTTATATAATTCGATCGTTTTGATGATGCCGTTCGGTAAATGACGATTCAAATCGAACTATAGAACCAGATAGACGTCACTGGCTGAAGCTAACCAATCTCTTAGCACGTTATGCTATTTGGTTTGCACTGGGTGAAAAGCGATCATCAAAGTAGTAAGCGAATGGTAAATCCGTCATTTGTGTAGTCGATGCGTTGGTGTTGATCATTGGTTTGTTTGTTCACGGTTGGTAAAGCACATGCCATTGTCAGCACATTGTCCACTGCAACCGGAATCCATGTTTCGAGAATCCAAAACCTGTCAGTCAATTCCACCTCGTGATCAGCATTTGTATGTAGCTTCTAACAATAACGGACGCTATCGGCATTCTACTGGAAATGCTGCAGATGCGGGTCAAGCATCATCTTCAACCAAACTCACCCAAGTCAAGCCAAGAATCAATTTATCATTAGATAGTGATGATAATACTATGAAGTTGCAAAAATCGCGTGCAGACAATTCAGAGTACTTTTCAAAGTCTGAAAGTGATTGTACTTCTGACAATGGAAGCAGACTTAATATTCTACCAGTAAGAAGAAAAAGCTCTAAAAGGCTTTTGCCACCAACACCTGTCTGCATAGCAAATGATTTAAAAGAATCTGTCATAGACAGTGAAGATGACAGCTATCCTTCAAAGGAATCTCAGCTAACAGATGAATTATACAGCAGTGACATTTGTGATTCATCTACACCAAGTTCGACCGGTGACGCGACAAATTTTTTGACTATACATTCCAGCCGCCGACGCAGTAGAATTCTTCCTACCGCTCCGATACCCCAGGTATCTAGACGTAGTGTAGAATTGTCTCTAAGTCCTCGATATGGAACTCAAAATGCAGAGGATTTTCTCAAACCTCCAAACGAGGCAGAAAGACGCCACAGTGCATCTAACGTACTTCATGCTTCAAAAATAGTCAGTAGCAGAAAACCTTCAATCGATAGTGAAAGTTTGGAAAGCTTTTTTGATAAATGTTCTCTGTCGTCGAGCAAAAGTGGGCAAGCAAAAGCTGATGATAATGAATCACATACATCGGCATATTTATTGCACAAAAAGTCCAGTACTAAACCGGCGACTTCTAGGAAAGTATCACGAAATGCAAGCAGTATAGAAATTCGCCCTATTTATGGTAAAACCCCACCCGCGTCATCCAGTGTACCTGACATTGCTAAGCAGCGAATTGTTACTCCAGTAGGGCAAGAAGCTAAAAGGGGCTCTTGGCCAGGCTTGCTTCCTAAAGAAGGAACAACTTTCTCCAGTGGCTTTGGTTTTCTTCATTTTTCTATTCAATATTTTCCAGTTCGAAAACGTCTACGGGTACTTGTGATAAAAGCTGAGGGTCTTATATTACCGATTAAGCGTGACATTGTATTGAATACGTTCCTGAAAATTTTTCTTTCACCTGGCAAGCAGCAAAAACAGCGAAGTCGCCGACTAATCAAGCATGCTGAAGATACCGTTTACAATGAGGAGTTTTTTTTTGTCAATATCACAGAAGAGGATATTAAAACAAAATCTGTTGAAATTAGGCTTTGCAATCACGCAACAAAGCAGTTCCACAACGATCGCGTTATTGGTGAAGTAAAGCTTCCACTTCATGCTGTACCTCAGCTTTGGTCAAAACAAGAAATTCATTTTATACGCAATCTATCACCGAAGCAAGTCAAGGTAATTTTGTTATAAATATTTTTATGCAAAAATGTTTTGGCGGATTTTATTGGATTCAAAATTGACAATGAAAAGAAATTTTTGAGTTATTTTAATGCAAAAAATCTGCAATATTCTAAAAAGCAAGTTTCATCGATCTCTTCTGACCGTTATTTTTATGCCTGGTGTGGGTAAGATGATGCTGATAAATAGCTCCCTCGAGGCGGTCGTTGTCAAAATATAAATAAACTAGCGACAAGAGAACGAGTGTGGGAGGGGCAGTTTATAGTTCAGAATATGCTTTACATTTTCATGTCAATGCCAATGCAGCTTGAGATTGATTTCTTCACAGTAAATTAATTTGCTTTAAAATTTCAATATTTATCCGACTTGATGTATTTAACCTTTATAAAATATAGCTTAGATAAAATATATTACTCTAGATCGACAGTCGTTCTTGCTTAAGAAACAAAACGAAGATAAAATTGATATTCGCTTCAGTTGGCGTTATATCCACTTTCCTTGTTTTTGTTTCAAGCACATTTTTGACTTGAAAAACTTGCATTACATCATCTACTATCACAGTTTCAGCTTAAATTTAGTGTATTCTTCAAAAATAATAAGCACAGGAAAGGTTAATAAACAATCGACATTAGAGATAAAATTATCAATTTCTTGTTACAATAGTTATGAAGATAAAATTAAATGGAGTAGCTTAAGGTGCTGCTGTAGAGCAATTAGCGAAATAATCTCTTTAAATTTTACACAATACTGAAAAGAAATTGTAATATGTTGATTGCAATGACTTGCTAAAGTTGTTTTGCGTCTTTTTTTTCAAAATCTTAAATTTCTCTGAAGTTTCTTTATAGTGATGCATTTTTTCCCAATGAGATTCAGTAAATTACGTCAATGTTCAATGCGCCGAAAAAATGTCACGACTTACTCTGGAAAACTTTAATTTTCTAACATTGGATCGATTGCTTACCATTCTCTAAACTAGGATTACCTGCTGCAACTGAAGGGAGCTTTCCTCTCAACCTTGAATATTTACCAATTTAAAATTAGCCTGAAACTTTCAACCACTTGATTGGCATACCGAATACTTTTCATATAAACAAAAATAGCGCGCAAAACTGTTTTTTACTTATCGCTAAAGCTGTTTTTTTCATGAAAACAAAAGTCTGCCCTGATTATTTTTAAACACAGCATTTGAACAACTCAAACATCATCTCTCAGTCAAATAAATCTGCAGGGCCAAATTTTTACCCTTCATGGATACTTTTAATATACTTGTATATCTTGCATGGTACTTTATCTGTTTAGTAAATCTAAACTGTATTATTTTCAGGCACCAGCATAAGCATATAACTAATATTACACTTGTACAGATAATGCCTTCAGAGAAAATCATGACAAGATTTTCATCTGTAATAAAAAAATATTTGTTGCACAATATTTTGCTTTGTAATTTTTTATTATATGGGTATATGATTGATATCATTATGACAGAAGCATGCCATGAACAGTCAGCTTAAGTTTTATTTAGTACTGAAGTTTGCAGTGACGTTGGAGAGCTTACTTCTCTACATTATTTTTTTTCGATGTAATAAAATTATAATAGAAGAAAATGAATAAGATGAAGTTTAATTTTTGTTCATTAATTGTTGAATGTTACGTAATAAGTTGTTTTATGACGTTAAATCAAAGAGTAGATTAGAAATTAATGAAATCTTTTAGAAAAAATAAGCTCATTTTGCCGATTTAAAATTCTCTACGCGGCAAGTTTAGCATACAATAAACTTTTTTAATTTCATAACTGAAAAACTCTTAAGCAAATCAACAATCCAAACTGAAGAACCGTGTCACTAATTTTCAAATGAGACTATATCTTCAGCAGTGACAGTCAAAGTGAGCCAAGGAAAGATAAAAAATAATAAATAGAGAGACAAAAAATTGAAGCTAATCGATTTGCCCTTCACACTGGAAGCAGTTTCTTTATGCACACATGCTTTTCAATTTCATTTTATTTGATGAAAATGAATTAGTTTTCAAAGAGCTATTGATGATACTAATTGTTGCATCATGACTACGTAAGCTCTAAACTTTCCTGTCTTAAATTTGTATACTGTTTTCCAAAAAATGCAATGCAGATGTGCACTCCATTTTTCATCTTATTTTCAATTGCTTCAAAGCTTATTCATTATAGTTGCACTTTATTAAATTTTGCCAGAAAAGCAGTTCTATTACACTGTATTGATGAACGAAAACAATCAGTGCTCTTTATTAAAAGACATGATTGAAAATTTAAAAATCAATAATACATCAAAATTATTTCAGCAATACATTTTGCTGCATGTTTAACTCAATCATTCACATAAAAAAGTTGTTTCTTATTTATATTCTAAATATATATGTTTTTTTGCAGCTTTCTACATTAATGTTCTTTTTACTTTTTCAAAAATCTGTTAGTCATACACAATACACACACATGTATAGGTAAAATGGAAAGTTAGAAAGGACGAAAGTGTAAAATAACATAAGGTAATGCATTTTCCTTGATTTTGGCAGTTTTAAATTGAACTAAATAAGTAATTTCATTAATTTTGAATTATTTTTCATACACTTGCATAATTTGTCTTAATTGCACCGTCTGTTTGATTTCAGCTAACATCAGATTGTACGCTCCATAGTTTTATAATTATTTTTAGATAAATTTTTGCTTTGTTTATTGTAATTTCTGTTTAATTATAGAAACTTGGTCGTATTCACCTCGGAATCACTTTAGAAGCAAGTGCGCGTCGGTTAACAATTAACATAGCGAAAATTGACGACTTGCCCAAGTATGGAATCTATGGACCCCCAGGTACACAATAAATTTTATAGAACATTTTGCTTTGATTTATTTGCATGTGCAGTTATACAGTATTTTGATAATTTTCAGTTTTCCACTTAGCTAAGCAGGTTGAAAATATAAAATGCATTCTAATTAATAAAATATTGATGCGTACTAAATAAGAGTTATAGAAAGATAAATGTGAAAGTATTTCAAATAATTTCTAGTAGCATTTAAATTATGTTTGCTTTCTATTTTGCATAATGACTGTCATTAATCAATAATTATAAAACGTTCGTTTCATGATCTTTACTTTTCATGCAAATGAAAAAAGCAAGCATTTCAACTGTCAACAAAGAAATAAGTATAGTTTTTAGCAAATCAGATAATTTCTTTTGTTCTAACAAAAACAATGACATAAAAGGCGCAAAGAATTGCTTGAAATTATTATTTTATTAATTAAACTTTTGCTTTAACAAAAAAAAAACAAAATCGAATTAAGCTGATTTTATGCACAAACTATAAATTTGCTATTTTGCTTTTTTAGCTGTAGTTTATAAATATCTTGTCTTCGAATTGTTTGAATTGAACAATATAAAACAATACGCAATGGAGAAGCAATCCACAATCTAAATAATTGATTTTTTGATTAATTATATATTATTTAAGCGTTATGAAAGAAATATGCAGTGTTAGTAAAGTTAATATTAAACTGATAACATTAATGCTTACTTTCAATTTTGCTAAGATTTAATTGAACATTTTAATTTAAATGTGCATAATAATGAAGATAAGCATAAAGAAATGATTGTGCATTTTAAAAATAATTTCTAACTAATTAGAACGCGTATAAAGAATATTCTGCTGTTGCTTTTGAAATCAATTTTGTTTAATGCCATAAATGATTAAACGCAGTGGTGAAATTTTATGAAGAATGCTTTAATTTATTTGGCAGTTATAAATGACTGAATTTTACATGTCAGGAAAATGTTCTTTAATAAAGTACTACATGTGAGAAAAGCATTATTGGATGAAATTTAATAATTTTTAGTTAATATTATTATTATCCAACGGATGCGGTTGTCATTATTTAGCTCAGTTTAATATAGTTTATTTAGTGTTTGAAATACATGTCAACATAACTGCGAATAGCCATATTGCCTTTGTAATTCTGTGGCAAGGAAGCGCTGCACAAAATCAATTTCGTTACGAAATTTAGATTGAATCGAATCAAATCTTGCAAATTAGATTTTCAATGTTTGCTCAATAGTTTGCGCTGTCCGTTTGCTTGCAGGTCACAGTGAAGCGAGACTTCCTAACTTAGCATTACTGTAGCATCATAATTTTACAACAGCTTTTTGTGTAATTTTAAAATTATACTGTTAGTTTCTTCCAAATGTTCTGAATTTTCAAAAGATCTATTTATTTGTTGTAATAATGTTGATAATAACCTTCATTTAATCATAAAAAGGATGTTTGTAATTGAAAAGTTCGTTGAGGACTGAATACACACACACACACACACACACACACACACACACACACACACACACACACATATATATATATATATATATATATATATATATATATCAACTTTCCAACTGTGTACCCTCATAAATCTCCAAAAATTGCGAAACGAAAAAGCTATAAATATCTCTACTCTTGCTTTGATTTAAATTGCTTCTATTTGCATATGGTGAATAAGACAAAAAGCAAATAGATATAATGCTTATTCATTCAAATGTTTCAGTAATATACAGAGCAGTCGGCAAAACTTTTTAAAATATTCTTTTATGTAGCTGAACTTGGCATTCATTTAGATATTTTATGAGGTAATAAATCAATAGATTTCATTCATTAGGGCTAAACATCAAGTATGGAGCTAATAAATTATCTTTTAACCATCCAAACTATGCAAACTGTTAAGAGCTATTAAGACTTTAATCAATAAAAAAAGAAACGCTTGAAATTGCTTGCCAAGAAAATGTATATGAACAACCGCGCGCTCAATAATTATGTGGGAGTATTTCTTCACATACTACTTAGCTTTCATTAGTTGTATACTGAAATAATTTTTCAACAACATTCGCATATTTAACAGAAACAATGTTGAATTGCATTAACCACGGTGTTGAATGTTTTCAAGCTGCCTATCTTTTTATTCATCCTTTATTTTATTTGGATATAACTAATTAAGACTACCAGGTCTGATGAAAAATTGCAAAACACAACGTTTTAATAATAAAACTTCAAACAGCAAAAACAGAAAGTAAAATTTACTTACCAATATTTATGATGTTCAATATTATGTTGCATTAGTAAAAGGAAAATTGTTTAACAAGTCGATCCACCAAAATTCGAAGCGAACGTGCATCATTTACTCCATTTTCGTAAAATCTGAATTCATTTCTTGCGTCGCACTTTAATTTGTTAATAAATTTGCATAAAATGCGCCGTTTGTTACTGATAAATATTGAAAGATGCCTTCTATTGTAGCTGATAAGCTTTTACGAAATTAGAAATTTATCTCATTGTACATGGGATATGCAAATATTTTCAATAAAAGCTAACAAAGCTATTTTTGATGTAAATTGAAAGCAGGTTGCACTTTTACTGTTAATAATTTTGATGAAAACTTATGCAAGTAAATTAACTTCAACATAATTTTATTTGTGTATTTCAACTGTGAAACAAATGAATGCAGCTATGCAGTATTAACATTAACATAAACATGCTTTGTTGCATTCAAGGTAGATAGATAAGTTGCATTTGTCCAAAGTGAAAGATATTGAAAAACATTTATCATTTTATAGAAGCGCAGATAGCATCTCATAATATACTTTAAAGATACTTTTAATTCTTACTTTTAGTTTCTAATAATAATAATTATTATTATAATAATTATAATTATTACATTTTTTGTTGTTTAACTGTCATTGAGTGTTTATTTTTGATCTGTGCAGCAAAGACTTTTGCAATATTGATTTCGCTTTAAATTAGTTAAATTTAAAGTAAAATATTCCAGTGAAAATTTGATTTGTAGAAAGGAAAAATTGTTGAGAACCGAGTGCACTTTTATGAACAATTGCAACAAATTGTCCGCCAAATCAGATGCCTCTTTTAATTCCAATTTGGTTGATTATCTTTGTTAGCAGCACAGATTTGCATAGTGTGTAATTCAAAAATGAAAATTTGACAAATAAAATTTTATCAGTGATTTTGGGGGAAACAAAAAAATGTTTACTGCATAAAAACTAAAATGAGAGATAATGATCAGGCAAATCAATTCCATGACACCTATAAATTGAAAATAAATTTATTGATCAAGCTTTCTTAAGTGAATACAACAAGCCATCAAATGTTGCGCCAGGCAATGAATATGCTGTTTAATTAGATGATTTCAAAATGGGATTTGTATTATTAATTTTTTTCATTCTTTCAAGTGTAATAAAGGAATTAAGCATTGATATAATTGTTTAAATTGATTTCAGATCCATATGTACGTATTACATTAAACCAAAACCAAGTGACACAGTCAAAGCAAACTAGAACGTTGAAGAACACTTGCAACCCTGTGTTTAGAGAAGCTGTCATGTTTTTGGTGTCCGTTGGTGAAGAAGATTTGGAAAATACGAGTTTGGTAGTGTCAGTTATGGACGCTCTACGACCGAGTTGTCCATCATCAGTAATTGGCGAAGTAATTTTAAGTAAAAGTGCAGAAGAGAAGTCCTGCGCAGAACAATGGAGAATGATGTTAGCTAGTCCAGGAAAAGAAATAAAAGCTTCTCATACCTTAGAAAATCCATCTGAATAAGTTGCTGTTATTAAAATTCATCCATGTATATTTTTGAAACGCTTTTTATAACTATTTCTTTTGTATATTTATTTGCTTATTCTATTTTATGGTTAATGAACTCATTTACTTACATTCTAACCCATTGATTTAAAATAATTAGTTATCAAATACACCCACTTGAAACTTTTGTTTACATTTATTCGAATTCACTTTCTCGCCATTCTCTGTTAATACATTTTGCATGAAATTTACAAAACTATCACATTCCAATGCTATAAATAAAAGAAAGCTTTGCAATTTATAATGATTGAATGCAATTCATTAAATCAGAATGGAATTTAAAAAATGTTATCAACTGCAAATATTATTTGTCAAATTAATATTTATTGCTTTTTTACTTTTTGAAAAGTATTAGCATTGATCACAGTTTGCCAGTGCACGCCACTTCATCTGCTTTATTAGCAGTGTGGTTTGATGTAATATTACCAATTTGAAATAAAGCTTGAATAATTTTTATTAAAATTGACCAGAAAACTTTCAAAATTCTTTTCTTGCAACTTAAACTAGCATGCTTTTACAAGATTAAATTCATAAATAGCCGTAAAGTTTTTCATTATCGCAAACTCAGGTATTTAATATATTTATTAAATATTGCACATCATTTCAATAACAACTATTCATTTGTATTAAATTATGCAATTTATGCATTATTATTTTGCATGACAAACTGTTTATTTTGCATTAAAACAAATTAATATCGTGTTTATTTGCAAATAATATTGCTAATGCCAATACATGTGTGTGTATCATTTTTAAAACTAACAATGGTTATTCTTTTTTAATTTCCAACTTTTTAGCTTTGTAGAAACTTTCTTTAATGAAATACTGTTAATGAAAATTTAAATGCTTTTCACCAATAACAATAATTTGCTTGTTCCAATTTGTTCACTTAGTTTTCAGATCTTGAACTTTGTTTGCATTTTTGTATTTGTGTTGCGCGCTACAAATTTTGCATTGCATTTTTATTTTGCTAGCATGACGTCATGCTTTCCTTGATCTAGCTTGTCTAGCGGTAATATCTGCAAATAAAGTGCTTTAGCTATGAGCTGTTTGCAATCAAATAGCAAGTTTACTTCCAAAGACAGTAAACCACTAACTTCTGCGGGCGTTATTGTTTATGTAGTTAACAGTGCTTTGTCAGTCAATCATCAACGTTGACAAGTGATATAATTATCTGATGTATCTAATTTATTAACTTACAAAATAAGATATGTTGCAGAAGTTTTCCTATCTATTTCAAAACTTTCCACCATTGCAAACAAACACTGTTTGCAGAGTTAGATAAAAGCTTTGAAATCAGAAAAACTTCTTTTTCAAAAAAGTAATCTTTTATAATTTGAAGAACAAAAAACAAACGCTGTTTACGTGTAGCCATTGACCAGAAACATTCGAGCTATTAATGAAGTGACAGTATTATTATCATTTGGCAGTTGTTATCATTAGTAAAACATAAATGGCATTGGTTTCTTCTGTGCAATTCGTCACCTAAAAATGATGCTTACAATGCAACAGCATTGTTAACTTCAGTATAATTTTGAACAGTAAACCTTTGAAATAATTTTCCTTGCATCCAAATTAAGATATGGGTATGTCATCATTTCTTTATCTATTTAATTTACTGTAAATATCAGTTTAATCTTACAGTAATTTTTTGGTCTGTGAATGCAATAAAAATTTCAACATTTCAGAATTGCATCATGCTTTTATGACTGCTACATTAAAAATTGTTTAATTAAGCTGCTGCTTACATTCATCAAATATCTTTATGTAAACATTGAAAAGGATCAGTAAGGAATCGCACAAGGAAAGCATTAATACTTTAGAACACATGGAAAATTTTTGTGTTGCATTCATTTTTATTTAAAAATATAAAGATATTTTATTTATTTTATTGAAATATTTTAATTTTTAGTCAATGCAAGAGAATGCTATTTGTATTTTAAAAAGGCGTTTGCAACAAATACACGTTGACAATTAATTCTCTTGATTTGACTGGTTATGAGCTGAAGATAGCTGAGTCTACAATGCTGTAATAAGCGTTAAAGTTAAAAAAATGAATTAAGTTTTATAAAATTAATTGAACATTCTGAACTGTTTTTTCGTGAGTTGAAAGTTTTAAAAGTACTGTGCGGCTAGTTGTTAAGAAATGACTAGACAAATCAACGTCAGCAAAGTTTATGAGAAATAGTAAACAAGTCAGTTTTCATTGTTTTAATCAAATTTCATTTTATCTCCAGGTAATTACTTTTATGTCAGAAAATTAAAAATAGCATTTTTTTATAATATGAAACTCAAGAACAAATGCACTTTTAAAGTAAATGATTGATGCTTTTGGGAAAAAGCAAAAGCATAAAGCAAAAGAAAGCAGCATTTTGATGTTAATACGCTGTTAATGGCTATTTTCAAATGATTTTTAGAATTTCTTGCAAATTTTGGTTATTCTGATTTATATGGTCAACAAACTTTTGCTGCTGTACAAGGCCAGCGAGCATTTCATCCATCAACCTTTATGATCCCATCAATTCCATTACCAGCAGAAGCTTTGCCGATTGGTCACATTATTTCATCAGAAACAAATTCTGAAAAAGCAGACAATGTTCTAGCCAAGAATTCTAGTAAAAAATTTTTTAATAAATAATTATTTTTTACATTCAAATATTTACAACCTCAGACAGCAGCTGTGCTACTTGCGTAATATGCAAAGATCGAGCAACAGGTCGACACTATGGAACAAATAGCTGTGATGGTTGCAAAGGATTTTTTCGTCGAACAGTGCGAAAAAAGCAGCACTACGTTTGTCGCTTTGATCAAAAATGTGTTATTGACCGTGACAAACGAAACTCATGCCGCCACTGCAGGTTTCAAAAATGTCTTGCAGCAGGAATGAGAAAAGAAGGTCCCTTGGACAGTTTTATTATTATAGAAATAGATGAGTTTTAATTTTACCAGTTTTATTTTATTAAAATGTCTGTTTAAAAATTTTTTATGCTTAAAATATCCTTTTTATCAATTTTAGCAGTACAAAATGAACGTGATCAAATTAAACGTCACGTTCAAGAAGGAAAAATTGACATTGCAACACAGCAGTGGATGGGATTTTTTTCAATGCTTATGGAAGCAGAAAAAAAATCATCGCCCGTAAGAGTTAGTGTTATTACAAACGCATTACAAGCAGGTACGGATGAGAAAATAGATTCCGTTTCAAAGTTAGCTACGCTTACTGACATTGGTGAAGCAATAAAGCAACAGCTTTTATTATTGGTCGACTGGGCCAAAGCTCTTCCAC
Source organism: Trichinella pseudospiralis (assembly GCA_001447645.1). Taxonomy (NCBI): domain Eukaryota; kingdom Metazoa; phylum Nematoda; class Enoplea; order Trichinellida; family Trichinellidae; genus Trichinella; species Trichinella pseudospiralis. Next base: position 23,537 of record JYDV01000104.1, on the reverse strand, counting down.
CTTTTCAAGCGTTGGCACTAGAAGATCAGGTATATTTAAAAGGTTTACTAATATAAATATATGCATTACATATTCAGGTTGTTTTATTGCGTGCATACGCAGCAGAACATTTGCTTTTAGGGGTAGCAAGACGTTCTCTTCCTTTTAAAGATATGCTCTTGTTAAGCAATGATGCATGCATTCCACGAGGGCATTCCAGTCATTTACCTGATGTTAAGTGTGTATTTTGTTTACTTCTTTTCCTCCTCTCATTTTTTTCTGTAGTTCTTTTAACTGAAAATTTTCTGTTTTTAATTATGAATATCATTTTTTTTTAGCAGAGTTAAAAACTATTGATTATAGTAAGAGTTAAAGCATCAGAAATGTAAATTAAGTTGTGCATAAATTTTCCATTTTACCCAGTTTGGTTTAGTTCATTTCTTTATATGAAATATTACAGCCATGTTTTACTCCGAGTATTGGATGAGCTGGTGGAACCAATGCGTGAACTAAATCCAGATGATACGGAATATGCATGCATTAAAGCGCTATTATTTTTCAATCAAAGTAATTTAATTAATAAAAAAGTAGAAGTTAACAGCATGTTAATTACTTTTATAGATATTACTGGTCTTCATTCAAAAAATGAAGTGAAAGATCTTCGAAGTAAAGTTTTAATTGGACTTCAAACGTACTGCGCAGACAACTGCAAGAAAGATCCCTTACGTTTTGGAAACCTGCTGTTGCTGCTTCCACCTCTTCAGGCAATGTCACAACAGTTTGTTGAAGATTTGCAGCTGGTTACAATTTTTGGAATGTGTCATTTTGACAAGCTTTTAGATGAATTATTGCTAACAGCCACTCAACGAAAAAAAATATAATTGCTCTGCAATACTTTTTTCAGAAACGTTCACAATCTGATTATTAAGAATTTTGAAATTTAGAAATCCATTCAAAATAGAAAAATCCTTGCATTTTGCTTGCTTAATTAATTTATTATTATTTTTTTAAATAAATTTTACTGCACCTTTATCAAAAAGTTTTTGATATCGAAAAGGCTTTTAAAGTGATTAAATTGAATAAACATTCTGATGTTATCGTTGAAAAACAGAATAAAGCACTTCTAAGTTAAAGAATAAATTTTATTATAATAGCAATATAATTTCGAAAACAAAATGAATTCATCAATAATATATTAACAAAAAACCTTTTATAATGTTGTACGTTCTTAATCAATTTCTGTAATTTTAGAAGTGTTTGATAGCACAACTGACACTGGCTTTGACAGTGGGGAATGATATGTATCATAAACACTGCACATGGAAAAAAAACAATTGCTGATGTCATTTATGTCGTTAATTGTGCAGGTAAATACGTTTGGTGGTACAAGAATTTTTCTCCAACCTTCGTATGGCAACTCAACATCAGTGGTACAATAAATAGCATATGCCTTAAAAATCAGTTTGCAGTGGTAGCGGTTTAGCTTAACAAGTAATGCTTAACAAGCTTGTTATTTACCTTAACAAGATGTTTATTTTTAAATGGAGGTTTCCAGCTGAGCAGAATAGAATCTTGATTAACTTCAGCAATCGCCAAATCTTGTGGGGAACTTTCAGGCTCTAAAATTAAGCTGCGATTACTTCAAGGAAATTTGTGCATTATATGCGTGATTACCAGTAATTACTACTAAATTTCTTTTTGTTGCTTCTTGCTTTTTGTAAGTTCTGCTAATTGTAATTGAGTAGACTGTGAATGAACGAAGATTATTTATCTCGTACTCACGATCACTTAATGACAATGAATATTGCCTTTTTTGTTTGTGATCCGCCAGACTAAAAGTGCCTCTACAATTGTACATGTTTATGCTTTTTTATGTTATTTTCAGATGGTTTGTACTACATCACATTCAGGACAGTTTAACAACTTGATAAAGATGCAGTTCAGCTTTCTACGACGCTCTGTGTTATCACTGTACTGTACACACAACTACAATTATGCAACAATTACAATGTAATTACTCACTTTGCTCTGTATTTGAGTATGTATTCTTCGTCCGGGCACTGTTCTAGTCCTTCATCCCATTTGAGTTTAATTGAATAAGGAGTGACATTGATGACTTGAACTGATAGTGGATCTATAAAAAAGAATTACAAATTTTAATCAAAAAAGAAAATCCTTTTAAAATCAAATTTATATTTGATATACCGGTTATCGAACGTCTTTTTGAACTTGGACTAGAATCTATAAAAGTAAACTGTGAAATACTGTATGCTGCTAAGCAGCAGGCGTAAAAAGTTATATTAATATTTCGACAAAGTATCCTAATAAAAGGGTTATCTGGCTTTGTTACCTGTAGGTATTTTTGCCATCATATCCGTTTGCGGTAACGTATTGATTTCATTAGATTCAAACTTTCGCATTTTCATTCGACGTAAAAGATTTATATAATCAGCGTTTGTCATGCTCCGACCAAACTGGTGAATTCGTTGCACATATTGAACGCCTACAGTATCGACTGCCATTGTGGTAATCACCAATCCAAAAAGTATATACACAACAGGAATATATAATGAGTGAAAAACAGTTGGAACAATATCGCCAAAGCCGACAGTAAGAATGCTGATTGTTGTGAAGTATAAAGAGTCGATGAAGGCCCAAGGTTCTATTTGCTGCATTAAAGCTGCACCCAAAATGCAATACCCAAATACAATTAACAAAATTGCGGGTGCAGACAATCTTACATATTGTATTTTTTTCAGATCACTTAATAATATTTTTTCATTGTCTCTATCATCATTATGTACATATTCTACTCTTTTACTCCACCAGCAACTGCAAGTTTTTAGTAGTTTTTCCTTAATTAGAATGTAACGAACATAAAGATAGTAGACTCCAGAAGAGAGAAATTTTGCAGTATTAGCTGTTGTGACTAAGAACAGAGGAATTCCAACAATGCAATAGCATATGCAAAATATTCGACCTTCTTTGGTCAAGGGAGTAACATCACCATATCCTATAAATAAGCAGTTCAGCATGTTTCGATTAGAAGTTTTATTAGTAAAAACTAAGGTATCAAACAAAGATATTCCTTTCAATTTTTAAATGGATTATATTTTTGATAAGTGAAAAAGAAAATTAGTTGTAAAAGTTAAAAGAAACCAAAAGAATATTGTCCCTCGTCTATTAGAAAACTACTAACACGATGAATTTGGTTATAAATGTTCCCTAAAAAGTTATCCATTGCCAACAAGTAGAAATTATAAAATAAATACAGTAATAATCCAAATCAGTAAAATATTTTGGAAATGCATAGCTGTAACTCAAGATAATCTAAAAATCCAAAATGGAATACACCTACATTTTAAGATCAAATTTTTAAGATGCACACAGTCCAGTATGTCAACATCAAGATATCTTATTATACGTATAATAGCTAAATTACTTTATTTTATATTCAAAATTAATTTTACGGTAATAATGTAAATAGCTAAAACGTCTTTAATGTAAAGAAATAAAATCTGTTATTTTGATAACCAAACTAATAAATATTGCAACATGTTGTTTGAAAAAAAATCAGAAAAGCTATTATTTTTATTGTTAATTTTGCATTTTTATTTCACTTATATTTAAAATTAAGTAACAGTTATTCCACATGTTAGTAATAGACAAATTGTTCATAAAAAGATTCATAATAAATTAATTTTCATAGTTATAATTCCTAAAAGATCGTAATAATATAAACATAACATTTTGATATAATAAAAAGTGCACTGTATTTCTATATTTTAAATGAAAAACCCATCTATATGTATGAAAGTAAAAATTTTTGAAATTTCATTTATTCAGTTTAAGTTATAATAATAATCTTTTTTCTGCATTACATACATGTAAAAATACATGCATATATATATATATATATATATATATATATAATTGATTACTGCTTGCAAGCTGTTAACTGAAGTTGTTGAAATAACTGATATTTTTTAATTTAAAGCCAAACTTATAAAATGCGCTAATAGATAAGATAAGGAAAAATACATACACTTGACATAGCATGATTGACAAGCTGTTATCTGTTTTCATCATCAATTCTAATTTAATTGACGCCACATGAAAAAGTCTAATGAGCTTGCAGTTTTATAAATCCATAGCCCATCAACTTAAGTAATTTAATCTGTACATAGAAAGGTAGCTGATAGATTACAAAATATCGAATTTCTTCAGAAACACTTTTCTTTTGAAAATAAATTTACAATTTACATCAGCAGTTGTAGATGCTTGCATCCAATGATGCATAATTGAATATTACATCACTCAAATATTTGCTTTAAGCAAAACAGTTTTAGTATGCATTGCTGTTATCAATCATTTTCATAAATTTGCATTTTCGAGCACTGAAATGCAAATTTAAAACTAATAAATATTTCATTCATTTTATAATTAGATATTTATTTTAGCATTTAGCTTTTAAAACTAAAATAAGCATTAGATAAAAAGCAAAAAAGAAATTTTTTTCTATATTAGAAGAGAATGAATTCACTGATAAAAATGATCAGTTGGTGATTGCATTTACTAGACATACGCAGTCAGTACAAATATGAATATACCTATTGTAGTTAGCGTTGTCAGCACGAAAAACAAAGCGGCTGCAAAATTCCATTCTTGATCAGGATGTATTAATTCATTTAAACTGATTTCGTTAGGCTGTAGCACAATTCTAGCGTAGCGATCATTTTCCGTATTTCTCCAACGATTCCATTTATGCATTGAGTAGATGCTGCGCACAAAATTGCGGAATTCAGTTTGACCCTCATCCATTGAACTCTTTGCCCGACTCATTTCAATCAAGCGTTCCAAAAGTAAATCTTTATCTGCTTTCATCTGAATCATCTTTTGGTTATACAAATGTCTTATGTGCGGTTGTTCCAGCTTCATGAATACAAAAGCACCAATCAAAGTGTAAAGGAAAGACACAATAATCAAGCTGGCATGCGGCAAAATTAAGTAAAAGTACTAAAATAAATAAATATGATAGTATGATATGATAAGTATTGCAATTTGAATTGCAATGCATTATGTAAACGATGTTAATCAGTTTGTTATTAAATTTAATATTTAAAATCTGAATACCATATCAGAAATTGTATAAAATCTTTTAAATTATATGCATATAATTTTTTGTATTTTTGCGTGCATTTTTGAGTATATAATAAAGAATATTAATAACAAGTTGTATCTTTTAATATTGATTCTTGATTAGTCTTATTTGTTTACTTTTACTGTACCTGTTTAAGTGTTAATGACAGGATCTGTAGTTAATGATCTGAATACTTTTCGTAAATAGAGGGATTAATTTTGGTTTGCCAAAATCTATGAAAAGTTCATCATAATAGAAAGTTAATTTCTTGTCAATAAATAAAAAAAAACTATACTTAATTCGAATACGCACAGCAGTGACACTTTGAACAGCTCATTGAAAATAACGCATCGCAAATTAAGATTTGTTTTCAGTTCGTCTGCTGCAGTGAAAAGTGAGTGCAAATTTATTCCATTTGCTAGTTTTAGTTACAAATACCGCATTACTGCGATTAAGCTTTTGCAGTATGTTTTTAATGTTAGCAAGCAGACTTTACAGAATTTTTACATTTACAGAACTCGTCATATTTTTCTTCACATAGTATTAATGTCATTTTTTAATTGGAATTGATCTGAAAATTTATTTGTTTCTATTTAGCTCAGCTAATATACGATACGATTCTAATAACGTTCACAAAATACGATTCTTATTTTGAATTGCTGTTCACTTGTTCTTCATTCTGTACTAATGATATTCATTTATTGTTATGTTGTTTTTTTTTTGAGATAGATTAATTTTGTACGTGCTATTATGACTGCAATTATTGAATGCGATTAAATAAAACACAACAATAAATATGCTTAAAAGTAAAAAAAATCAAACTCCACTGCCAACGCTATAATAGATTAGCAAATAGCTGTTGGAATTTTCCTTCATAATTGAGTATTTCTGATAAAATGATCAATCAGTATTTGGCTTCTATTACTCATTCATTTACATAGTTTGTAATGAAAAAAAATCATTTTTTTAATGTGAAAAAAGTTTTTTTCGTAATGCAATGCTACTTTATTAAGCTAGGATGAAAATATTGCGCTGTATGTGTTTAGGTTTTTCTCTTTTTGAATGAACAACTTCATTTTAATCAAAAACAAATGTCAAATTTATTATTCTTTTTCAAAAAATGCTTAGATTATAATTTATCAAAAAGCATAGTAATCAAGGTGCATTTATTAAAAATTTAACGATTAGATAGAAGAATACAAAAATTAAATGCACAACATACATGTTTCCATTGGGATGTCGATGTTGTTTTGTTTTGACTACCAATTTGGAGTGTTTTATCTAATATCAAAGTATCATCTTCATCTTGTTGTTGGCAATGTTGAGAAGTATCAACCGACGGTCGTTCTTCCATGACCAGTCGGTTATGCTTTAACGAAGCTGCTGAGATGATGGTTTAAGTTAATTTAAGCAAATAAATCGTTCTTCGATCATCGCCAGACACGCTAATTACGACCGATCAATACAGAGCCAAATCTGATTTACTAACTTATACCCTATCCGAATGAAGCAACAATAGTCCAGATGCTAATTTCAACGCATTTGCAATAATCGACTGAATTCTTTGCATTTTGCTTGTTTGAATGTTTTCAACAAAAGACATCATCATCATCAACAACAACAACAACAACATCATCATCATCAATAACAGCCGTCATCTTATTCAAAATTTTTTTCTGCATCCATCACGATTTCAATAGTTTTCTTAACCTTTTTTCTACTGCACATGAAATTGTTCAAGGATGAAAAAGGCGATCGAAGATTAACTAATTTACCACCGTTGGTTGAACAATAAAAACAACAAAGCTTGAATTGAAGAGAAAGAACGAAGAAGAAAGCTTTGATCCCCAATGGCCCGCGAAAGCTTTTCCAATGTATATTTCAAATCAATATCGAAGCTGTCAGAATCACATCCCCATCAATATCAAATTTACCGATTCATTTGCCTCTATTGAAATGAAGAAAAAACATTATTACTAAACTAGTACTTTGAAAAACCCTGAAAATAGGGAAAAAGTAATTTTTCCCCAATATAATTAATAAAATTGATATGTTGAAATTTGATGTTGGCAAAAAACTGTTTAAAAAAATCGATCATTCAATTGAAACAACATTTACACATGAAGATGAGCTTTTTGTTCATTTCCATAAATGTGACAACTTTAAAATTAAATTCATTTGATTTCCTCATCTCAAATGCGTTATCTGTTTCAAAAGTTCTTTGATATTTTCTGATTTACATGATGCTTCTTGCTTCCTGAGATGGATGTATGGAGCACGATGGAACAAATTTTACCAGAACTTTTAACTTCAGCAACTCACGCAAAAATTGTTAGAAATTTATCACCTTTATTTACTAAAAAAAATACATTTTTACATAAATTAAAATAAAAGTATTTTATTTTTAACAATTTGTTCCAGTTGCCGCTAATATTTAAAATTTAAATCTATTGTACTTGCACATCTCAAATGTCATACTTTCCATTTACCTTGTTGACGTTTGAACAGTGACATTGAAATGGAAACACTTTTCCAAGCTCAATGTTTCGATACTTTTCAAATACCAAAATTCTCCAAATTTACATTTTTAAAACAAAAAAAGCACCGATTAACAACATTATTTACTATACAATGCAAATATATACAGTATAAACCGATTACATTACACCAATTGAAAATTCAACAAGAAGTCAAAATTTGCCATCAAATGCTGTTTTATGATATTGAAAAATTAACGATAAATTAAACAAGTATGGTTTTCTTTTTAATAAATGTTTCAACACAGAAAGATAAGTTATTGTAAATTCATTGGACAGTATGAAGAAGAGATATAGATGTGAGTTGAACGATCAAGCTGCAGTAAGTGGATCTAGCGTATCACCGCGTTGCGACGGCAAATGGATGGTCCTATTTCATCGTATTCTTTTTTCGTGTGCACAGACATCGCAAATTCCGACTGAAAATTTGAAAAAAGAAAGAAGCTTAATACGGCTCAATTAATTAACAGACAGTTACCGATGATGCTAATACACTGCCGCCAAACCAAACCGCGTTACGTTGCAGTCGATGAGACAGTACGCGAACAGTCACCGGTTTCGGCTGTAATATTGTAATTTTTTTTTGATAAAAATATGTGTGAAAACAAGTTGAATATTGAAAACAAAATATTATCCTTACTGTAATACGATGATCACAAAGTTTTTCAGTTATTTGAAGTCGTTGATTGACCAAGCGTCGGACGTCACGTTCAATTCGACGATCAAAATCCTTGAACATTGTCGATCCCCCGCTAAGAACTATATTTCCATACAGTGCCCTACGGACATCAATTGGACACTGTTGAATAGCTAAATCAACTTCTTCTGAAAGCGATCGCTTATAATCTGCATTCGCAAACTATTTGTAAACGAAAAACAAACATTACATCATAAATACTATGGGATTTTTTAAAATTAGTTTTTACTTCTGGAGAAAAGAAAATCTCAGGGCCAAGAAAACGCTCGTAGCCGACTTCAACGTTGAAAGGTTTCTTAGTCACCGCGTGTTGTCCTTCGTATTTCTTTATAAATTTAGACAAATTTTCATCGTACTTCGAAAATTCTTTCATAATATTCGGCGACACATAGCAATACTTTTCCTAAAATTTTAAAAATTTCACCAACGAAAAGTATAATGAATTAAAAACAATATTTATACTTTAATATTTCTTGCCGTTTCCATCGACTGTTCTGGTGGAATGCCCGTTTCACGTTCACGCAGCAAATTTTGTATAAAAAAAGTTACTTCCCTACCTGCAATTGGCATAAAGCGACTGCATGACGCAAGTGTGTAACCGTCAATCTGAAACAACAACAAATAAAATAACCAACTTCTTCATTAAAAATCAACTTATATTAATTTAAATTGAAAAGCAAATAAAATGAAGAAAACACTTACTACTGGTACACAGTGAGTTATGCCGTCACCAATGTCAATAACGAAAGCAGTTAGAGAACGATTTTCTTGTGGGCAGCCTACCCACGACGCTGCAACAGCAAGAAATGCCTATGATAATCATATTTTTTGTTTTGTTTCAAAGAAAACTGCATATATATATATATATATATATATATAATTTCACTACTTGTACTGCTATGTATAATCCCGGAACGTTAAACGATTCAAACATAACTTCTGCCAAATATTCACGATTTTCTGGTGTATTCAACGGCGATTCGGTCTGAAAAAGCAATATAAATATAAAACGCATCGTTACATAAAATAAAACATAAAAGCTATCTTGAAGTAAATAATTACCATTAGAAAATTATGATCTTCCGGCTCTATACGCAGATATTTGAAAATGCTGTGTTCCAAAAATCTTTCCATCAAGTTCCAATCTTCAACAACACCGTGTCGCACAGGATACTAAAATTATACTTTCCAGTGTTCAATAACAACTGACATTCTAAAAATGTGTTCTAATATTGACAAGAAAATGAAAAAATATTTCTGAATACAAAATGAAAATTATGCTTCAATGTCATTCACAAAATTAAATATATACTCTAATTGAATAATTTGTTGCGTTCAAAGCCTCGTCGCCAATGAAAAAGTCCATATCAATCGGCATTCTGCCAGTATTAGGTATGTTATACGACTGACTTCGACATGCAATGACTAAAAATAAAAAAGAAATTTTTTTAATGCTAAAACGGTAATTCAACCGATGAATTACCTGTTGGGATGATAAAATTTGGATGCGTGTTGCCAGCAAATCCAATCTTTGAATATCTGAAAATTAAAAATATCATATACAAAAACTAAATTTACAACAATATTTAGAAACATTCAAAAAAAATATTTTGTAAATCATCATTCTATGAAAGCGACTAGCATTCGTACAAAAGTAATTAAAAATATCATACCCAGTTCCATTATCAATAACAACTGCAGATGAAAGTAACATAGCTAATATCTTAAATGACTCGTTTTTAGTAAAATTCTTTGCTACAAACAATGATACCAATTGTAAAAACAATGTGACTCATATTAAATGTCTGCGTAATTGTTTATACTGTAAGGAAATCATGTATTATAAAAAAATATTTGCAGTCAGCAGTGTTTATTTTAAATAATAGCCTTTTTTAATTAAATACTAAAAATTATTTTTGAATATTATAAATATTAATATTTATAATAATAATTATTTAATTATTTTTGTTATGGTAAATTGAAAGCCTCATGTTTTAATTTTCCATTTTTCATAATTAATTAAAAATTTTATTTCAATGCTTTATTATTTTTCTATAGCTTCTAATGTAAATTTCAAAATATTTTAACTTAAAGAGACAAAATGAAATTTAGAGATTATCGGAAAATGCACTATTTTTCATTATGTTTGTTTTTATTATTTATTTATTTATTTTAATTTATTTAAACATAAACATATAAATTCAGCTCATTTTTAAATTTATGATTTCCAGTATTGCATCATTTTGTAATAAACTGTACTTGAAGATTTATTTATACAGTATACCTTAGCCATTCTTGACACATCTCGTCTTCATACCAACGAGTTTGGGATCTTACATTTTGAAACTGTTGGTAAAGCATTATTGAGGTATTTATTAATTTTTCTATGTTTATTTTGATTTTTTTATTATTTGAATTTTTAAAACTCGTTCTCTGAACCTCGAAACTGTATAAACTAACGAGCTGCTAGTAAAATTATTTTATTTTAAAACGGTAAAATTATTCAAATAGCATGAAACTTATCGTCCAATTGATTAGAAACTTTTTTGAAGTAAGTTTTATTAATAAAACGTGTTCAATTATGTTTGGTTCATTTCGGTACTTAGCTAACAATATAATACTCACTGATAATATTTTTCCTTATTTTGTTGTTTTGATACTGTTAAATTATGATAAATTTTTACAGTGTTTTGAGGCTCAACTTATTTATTATTAAATGAATTTAATTGGCTATTAATGTGGGCAGTTGATTGTGAATATCTCAAATTTTTTAAAATAATTATTGTCAGGTGAAAGTCAAGGTTATTCCATTTTTGATGATTAGCTTGCATGTAACTTATTTTATTCTGACTTACAAGAAATGGTGTTAACTGGAATTCTTGTTTGGAATATAATAAATATTCCATGTTGTAAAGATATACATTAAGTTTCGTTTATTGTAAATTATCTCCGTTTTCATATTACGCAAATTTATCTTCGAATGAATTTTCTATCAGTGTTCAGTAGAAATTCTATGCAGCTGAATGTGTGTTATTTAGAAATGGTTATTTTATTGACTTTAGCCTTACTTTTGTGAATGGGTGTAAATTCTCTTATAAATTTGTAGTGCCATTATTTGTTTTTTTTTCTTCATAGAATAGCGTGGCTTGAGTTTGTACTTTTGACCAACGGAAGATTTAACAGACATAATTACATTTATGGGTGTTTCAACAGTTTTTTGTGTAAATTTTGTAAAATAAAATTTTAATAATTATATGTTTGTTTAGAATTACACAATGAAATTTATTTTTAAATATGTTTTTTTCATTTTGTGGTTCATTTATTTACTACAATTTAATAACTGCTTATTTTAATGTTATGTTCTTCTGTAGATTTGTTTAATGAAACGAATTGGATCTGCAGCAGTAGATCTAGGTTTCCATAAATTTAACGAAATATTGAATAATTTGTGTTTCAAGTGTTTTAATTTAAAGGAACAGATATTTCAACAGTTTTTTTCTGACATAGTAATGTGTATTTTATTAGACGTTGGTTGATGAATTGTACATATTATGAAAGTTTAAAATATTTTAATTAAAATAGAGTTTTCACCGTGCTGGTAAATTTTTAATCTTTTTTTTAATCTAAATGTTAAATCGTGTTTTTTACTGGGGTATTTTTGTTTTTATTTTTTCAAATTGATTTTTGTGTTACTAAATAAAACAGTTTGGGTTATTTACAATTGCGTTTTGGTTTGAAGCATGGAATTTGATTAGAAAAATTATTTGATTAAAGGAAGATCAATGATATGACTGTAATTACAAATTATATTGGAAAGAGTTGAGTTTTCTTTTGTAAAGGCAATTTCATTTGTAATCTTGTAATCTGAAATGAATTGGTTTTTCTCATTTTTTATTTTTTTGCTTGTTCTTCAGCTTGTACAAGTACAAGATAGACATGAATACGTCAGGCTTAGTTCAGCGAAAAACTCAAGCTGTTCAGCAGGCAATTGCAAGTCGGACTGCGGATGCCGAAGCCGTTGATGCAGAAATATCCGACTCAGAAAATAGTGATAAAGAGACCCGTTTAACTCTCATGGAAGAAGTTCTTTTACTTGGTTTGAAAGATCACGAGGTGTCTTTATTTCCCAACATAAAGATATTAGGATATTTTAATGAATAATGAATAAATATAGGATATTTTAATGAAAACTGAGCATTCAAAATTTAATCTCATAATTTTATTTGAGCATGATAGTTTTAACACTTATAACTACATTACGTAATAAAGTAATGAAATTACCATTTAATCAGCGCAGTTAATTACTTGAAAGAGCTTCATTCGAAAATTAATCTTAACTGCTAATATATATATATACTGCTTTTTATATTTATATGTTTTTCGATAAATACAGTGAACAACTGCCATCAGTTTAAAATGTCTTCAACAGTTGAATATAAGATTTTGACATTTGTTTTAATCCAGGGTTATACTTCTTTTTGGAATGACTGCTTAAGTCCGGGCTTACGAGGATGCATTTTAATTGAGCTGGCATTGCGTGGTCGTATACAATTGGAGAAGAAAGGCATGCGTCGGAAAAGTTTAGCTTTGCGCAAGGTAATGATGAAAAGATTGAAATATTTTTTTCATAAACATTCTGACTTTGTGTACGTGGTATTCAGGTTCAGTTGATGTCAGATTTGCCAACTGGGGATATTATATTGGATGAAGCTTTGAAGCACATCAAAGAAACAGATCCACCATTAACTGTGCAGTCGTGGATTGAGTATTTGAGCGGTATGATGCATTATTGGTTAATGAATAAGTGTGTGCACGGTTTGTTTGAAAATGCTTAGGAGAATCCTGGAATCCACTTAAACTTCGATACCAGTTGAAAAATGTTCGTGAAAGATTGGCAAAAAATTTGGTGGAGAAAGGTGTGCTGACTACAGAAAAGAGAAATTTTATATTATTTGACATGACTACTCATCCAGTACAAAACAGTGAGGCCAAACAAAAGTTGATCAAGGTATGTATGCTATTGTCGAAATTTTATTCTTTTTTTAAAGCAGTTGCATGTTTTTGTTTTTGTTTTTTGTTCATTTAGAAAGTGCAAGAAGCTGTATTAAGCCGTTGGACGAATGATGTGCACCGGTTGAACAAGAGAATGTTGTCGTTGATAATTTTGGCTCATTCGTCGGATGTACTTGAAAACAGTTTTGCAGCATTAAGTGATGAAGATTATGAAATAGCAACAAAACGTGTGCGCCAGTTGCTTGAATTGGACTTTGAAGCCGAATGCGCCAGGAGCAATGCAAGCGAAATTATATGGGCGGTTTTTGACGCTTTTGTCAAATGATATAAAAATAATATTTATATTTTTTTTATCGTTGGGGTTTAATTTTTAAGGCTCGGTTTCAATTACGTATACTGTTTTCATGTTGTTTTTTCTACACGAGTAATAACATGTTCTGATTTTCAGTGCTGCGGATTTTCATTCGACATCCGAGAGACGGGAGTCTTTAGTAAATCATTTGGTTAATCTCCCTTGGTTATTACTTTATTTTTGTTAAGAGTCGTTTTATTTACTTTTTACGCATTTTTTCACTTATCAGTTTTATATAAAACGCACTGACATGAAAAAATTGGCATTTGTGGCTCCTTTTTACAGTTTCATGTCAAGTGGTTTTTGAAGCAGTATGTTAACCAATTTGTTCACTTTATTTTTGAGTAAAAGACAGATTTAAGCAGCATGAATAATTATTTTTTATTGATGTTTTGTCAACTATTTGAAAATTGTCGCATGGTGATTTATTGCGATATCAAACATGATTTCAGTTTTATTTGGAAATAATGACAAAATGGCAGCTTTTATTTGTTTATTCGTTGGCACATTTATGACATATTTTATAAAATAGCACGCATACAAGTAATATTATCAAAAAGTGCAGCTGAACTTGTTCAAGCAACTTTAATAAATTTTTCTTTAAATTAAGTGAGTAAATGATAAATAATAAAAATTTATTATTATGATATTATTATTTTTTTTATTGAATTTTAGGCAAAAAATTAATTTTTGACTTGTAAAGTTTGATGATTACAGTATTCTACAGTATGTCATATTGTACTTTCTGTATCTTAATTTTACATTTGTCACTTTTTTTGTTTATCGTATTTCACGTTATATTTTATGGTTGTTGTGAAATATTTTGTTTCATGAAACACGCCTGTGTGTTCATTTCGTTTCGGGTGTTGTTAAATTAGCTATAAAAGCATTGCTGTTTTGGTTAGACTAAAGCAATGCATTTCTGTAATGTAGTGTTCACCTTAGTTCCACAGCTGATTTGGAAAGCATTTTGTTTGGGAAAAATACCGGAATGAAATGGTTTTGTTTTGATGATTGTTTTGATGATTGACAATTTTTAGACTAGATAAAATGTCCACGTTGATCATTGATAAACGATTAGAGCCGTTTGCAACAGGGTCGCTTACTCGGTTTGGCAGTGATTCTGTTGTTCAGATTGGCTTTCTGTTAGGTTTCGAATCGGTTTCTACAACATACGTTTGCTACATCGCGGCATGCCCGGATCAGTCGCAAGATGGCGAACACTTTGAAGTGAGCTGAATTTCTCTACTGTATTGTGTGTTCAAAATAGGCTTACTTTTGAAAACAGGTTGCGTAAAATTGCTTCATCTGACTTTGAGATTTGAACATTTTTCTCCACTAAATTTGGCAATTGTTTCAGGAAATGGACAACAGTTTGGTGGCAATTTTTGAGACAAATGATGAACGAAAAGCCGACAACGTCTCAAAATTGACAACAAAGCAGTGGATTTACAGTCAAGCCCGGCAGTTGATTCGCATGCTGCCGGGTGGAATTGAAATTGTCGGCTTGTACGTGGTTGGCTCCGAGCTGAGTGTGGATTGGACCGAGTTGATGAATTTGTCGGTTTTCAACAAAATCCGCAAGCTGCGCAATCGTCATTACTCGGCGGGCAGTCAGTTCACCGACAATGCCACGCAGTTATTTCTGATTAACGTACCCGACGGCAGCGGGCGGTCGGGCTCTGTGAGAGTTGTCAATTTTTCCAACAACCCTGCATACTTGGTGCCATGCAAATTTCTGTTCAGAAACCACGTTGAATGGTGTCGTTGTTCAGTTCAGTTGTTCATTCGAAGTGATGCATTTTTGCCAGTGGAAATTGAAACGTGGAACTTTTTTAAAAAGTTCCTCTACGCCGTCAGAAGTGCTTGCATTCAGATAGAGGATTCAAAGATTCATTTTAATGGTCGTCCGGTAGATGACGACGGCCAGTCGGTGAGCCATTTGATGGAAGCTGATCGCGGTATTGAAGCTAGCATAGTTTTGAACGAATCTTCTGAAGCGTTCGAAACTGACCAAGTGGAAGTGGATGCATGTTGCGGCAAAATGAGCATTCAAGGTTGGTGTTCATCAAGAATTCTTTCCTATTATTGCACTCTCTGTTCGTGCTGGAGAATTGAATTTCACAACTGGCATGTTTCAGGGGTGATCGCCTGTGAAGCGTGGGTGCCGGCGACCGCTAGTGTTAAAGAGCTTGTTGCATCGTTGAAAAAGGACATCCTGCGCAGTGTGTACGTCCGCGGTGAGCTGCATTACGAGGGTCTGATGGTCGGCGAGCTGGAGCCGGAACCGAACGTGGTTCACCAGTTACCTAGACGAGTTTTCACCTCTCTGCGTCCGAGAAGTGCGATCAGCATTTGCGATTATTTGTTCGAAAATGATCCCGGCTTAGAGACGGTCGAAGCGATCAAAGAGTTTTTCATGGTTGAACTCAGTTTGAAACGCTTCAACACCGACCGTGAATCGCTGGTATCCGCTGAACGTCTGCTCAGTTGCATTCAAGAAGACTATTTGCAGGATAAACCTGTCGAAGTGGAGACGTCGAAACAGGCCGAACAGAACGTCGACCAAGGCATGCCTGCGTCATATCTGATACTTTCACTGTCCATTTGTGTTGTCTCAGTGATTTTGTTTTATATTGTGAAAACTGTTTTCAGCGCTGATGCTGAGAAAGAGTGATTTCATTTGGTGAATGAAGGTAAATGAATTTGAAAAGTTTTTGCCTTTGTACAACAGTTGTTTTCACAAAATCAATCATGCGTACTGCATGTTCACGTTTATTAGAATCATTTTTCTTTTTCAACAATCACACACAGTGTACCGAAATGTTCAAGACTATAATGACTACATGAACGCGCAAAGTTTGTCCAGTAAGAGCGGATTGTAATCGCTGAGATGCATCAGTTCCAACTGTCCTTCTTCACGCCGGGCTGCAAACAGTCGAAACATTGGATCATTGGAATTGGAAACGTTGCGTTCTTGTTTACCTTTTTCGTGCTGGATCCAGTTCTTAGCAATCATGTATTCGAAGTAGCTTCGAGCTTCAGCTTCGGTGTACTTTTCAATGTGAATGGGAACGAACGGTTCCAACAGTTCAAAGCCCTACAATTTTTTCACAAAGTATCCTCCGGTAAGTAAAATGATGTGCAAGAACAAAAGTTGCTCACTTCTCTGCCGAGCAAAAACAACGGCAAGTAAGATGGTCGTTCCAAGTAAAGATACTGCCGACTATCAACAGTCACTACAACAATTCCATTATTCTGAAAAAGCAACAGAATGGAAAAAAAACAAATGCCTCAAACGGAAAGAATCAAACATACCCAGTCGTTTTTCAGCATCTTTTTGAAAGCGTGAACCAGCGACAAGCAAGAAGCCTCAGCCTTCAAACAATCATTTTTTCAATAAAATGCATAACATTTGTAAAAAGTAATCAAAATTTACAAAAGTTTTATCAGCACGTTTCACTCGGCTGATGGTGAAGAATGAATTCACACAATCAACAGATACGAATAATTTGCACCTACATATACATATATACATATATATATATATATATATATATAATGATGAATTAAGAAGCAAATGGACAATAAATAAACTTTTCATTCGTTGCGTTCATCTTCAATTCCTTGAGCAACACACCGACACAATCTGTAGCAAATTTTGGACGAGCAATGCCCAATTCAACAACAGACATCAGAGGCTCGTCGCATTTCGTCGAATCCCTAGCACCCCAAACGTAATCTTTGCTTGTTTTCATCTTCAGTTAATTACTTGAGTTATCATTTTGAAAAAATTTCAAAGAAAAACAAAAAAAATTTCAGAATTTTACACCGAGAGCCGTTATACGTGCTTCGTTTCGTCGCTTAAACACTTCCAACCAGGCAACCGCATCCAGTGGCATATCAATACGCCCAGATTTCCACGTCGAAACCGCAACTTCTTTAAAATTGTGAATCCATTTTCGAGCTAAAACAATTTACATAAATAAAAAATAATAAATAGCAATAAAAACATACCGAAAGGAACGTGACAAACGATAAAATCATTCATATAAGCCCAGTGGAGTGCCTGACACAAGGTGGTCGTTTTTCCAGTACCAAATTTTCCAAACAGAACATATCGAATAACTGGAGCTGTCGGATTCATGCAGCTCATGCAGTTCACCAAATCCAACAACTGTGATCGAAGTATAAACTGACATTCTGAGAAAGTATCAATCTACAGAAAAAATATCCAGATAAAAAAATATAAGCATACAAAGTTAGAAAATCAACATACCTGCTTTAAATAACCCAAAGGCAACGCTTTCTCCAATGCAAGTGCGTCGTAAACCGAATTATCAATACGATACCATTTTGATTGATTTTTCGCCTTAAACAGGTAAAAGTTTTCCCCGTAAAATCCAACGCAATTGCAAAATAATGCTATAGAAATAACACATGTGCATTTTTGAATATATTTATATCCAGTAATCATATAATTTATAAAATAAAACAAAAAGTGATGAATTAACAAACTTTTGAAGTCTACACATCACATTTATAATTACAAGTGCAATTTGGAAAAATTACAGTATAAAAGATCGAACTTGAAAATCAATTGAAAAATACAAAAGAATGCTAAAACAATTTTAAAGTTTACTTAATAATTAGTTCACCCATGCAGATAAGCAAACTGAACCTTTCAAGCTAAAGTATCTGGTGCAAGCAAGATACAAAACAGAATAAATAAATAATTTGGAGACATCAAAATCTCATATTAAACATCGCATTACTCAACAATTCAATAACCTGAATTTCAAAAATGCAAACTATATTAAAGTCCTTTCCTTCAGACGTCTGCCTATAAAAATAACACAGCAAAACAGATTCACTAATGCATTTATAACCTTCACAATATATGCTACTTCGCTTTTCAACAAAATCTAATTACACCGATATAAAAAATGAATAGCTACTCGCATACCATAATGTAAATAATAAGCTGAATTCAGTTTAGTTTAAACTATTTTGCAAAAATAAAAGTACTGTGCTCTGGAAATTCACTTTTTGAGATATTATCTTCCAATACAAAATTACAATTAAAAAAATCTATATTAGATAATCATAGCAGCTTTAATAATCATTGTAGTTTTCTTTTACAACTTCTAATGATAGTTAATTTCTCTACATTTCATTGTATATAAAAGATGCTTACAAGCAATGTTGATCTAAGTAAACGGTTCAATGTGTCAGTAAGTAAGCAATAATGCATAAAAGTTTCTACCTGAAGCACAAATTTTGGCGCTGCAAAAGAAACATTGCGCTTCGCTAAATTAGCCGCACCACAGATCAGCTTCATAATAATTATACTAGAAAGATTAAAAAAGTTATTCGAAGTAGGGCTGACCAATTCGTAAAATGATACAAAGGCAAATCATCCGAAAAAAATTTCAATTTCAATAATGATAAAATATCATATGCTAAAAAAATTACAAATATTCAAATGCCACAGAACATAACATTTCAAACAAAGAAAAAAACAATTCACAATGGAAAAAATATATCAATATTACAGTCAACCGCTTTATGGATTTTCAAGTAAGCGGTTGCATCACTTTTTTCGTTGCAGTTATACGTTGCATGTAATGTGCGCGCGAATTGCTGATGTCATAATCGATTTTGCCAATTCATCATAATATCGCATTAAACATTATTCTTCTTATAACATTATCATTGTCATTATTCTCATTCACCGTTTTACATTATTAATTCTTTTTCTACATTTCATTTTGATTTCTCGTCTTATTTATCATTGAAGATCAACTTGGGATATTAGTTGTGGCGCCAATTACCCTTTGCTCATGCCGACAGAAGGAAATGGATAATTCACAAATGGCGCATCAATGCTGACGATATCAAACAACGATATGTCGACTGCTTCGTAAAATGAATAGGCTTCAACGGCTTTTCTGCTTGGTGCAGCCGTCCATTGCTTTCCATCTGTTGGTATCATCATCAAAATGCTTTACTTTTATCCCAGCCGCGTTCATAAATACATTTCAAAAGAATGTCAACCAACAGTTGCTTTGTTTGTCTTACGTTTTAGCTAACAATTTTACAAGATTTATGCATAAGATGCTTTTCTGTTTGTCAGAAATTGTTCTGATGATTAGCTAAAGGCTATTCAAGTATAAAGGGAAAATCTACAAATGATAAATTGTCCACAGCTGCAGTTTTCAGATAAAACTAGGAGTGACAACTACTTAATGTTAGCATTGAAATATATTTCTAATTTCGCCTGACCATTCTTTGAAAATCTTTCTTGTTTGAAATCAAAGATTTTTATTTAATCCTTAATATGTTTCTTTTTCTCTCTTTCACTAGTGTTATTGTTTTTTTTCTTAGTTTTATTTAAATAAAAAATAAATTTTGGATTTTACTCACAAAGAAAGAAACATTTGTTTATACATTTTGTGTAAATTGTGTAAAATATGCTTTTCAATATTGATACTGAACCGACTTTACAGTTGACTAATACTCAAGTTGCAATACATGTATTTCAGTGATAAGGAGATGTTGAACATTTGAAATCTAAACAACATTTTTATTCTTTATCTGATCTATTGCATTTTCAAAATTATTTTACACAACAACAGAATGTTAAACTATGCGAAAGGTTTTATGTTAAAGTTTTCTTGATTACACTTGCATCCGTTATCATCTATATCTATGTATTAGCCCTGGCTGTGCTCTTCACCGTATCATTATTGCTAATTATTCTGATCGGCAGGCATGTCCTGGCTGTATTTGTTGGCTTTTTGGCGTCTTTTCTAATAACTGTATCCGAAGGATGTGCGGCGATTGAACAATGGAATATACGTGAAATATATTTGTGACTGCGTATATTTGATTTCCAGTCATTGTTCATAATTCAACGCAATTCAGAACGACATAAAGGAAAGTGAATTACAATGAAATAAAGACATCTATTCAATTATGTTCTACATTTACAGGTAATTGTTAACTGCTTAAACATTTTGCAGAGAATAGAGATATTGAATTCGTAGTTTACTAACATTATTAAATTTTCTTGTGTGTCTAATTTCTGAACTTTAGTGAACATTCTACTTTTAGTTTGTTATGAAAATTTTTTGAGATTACTGTAAAATTTAGTTTTTAAAAATTAAGGTACTTCATAGTTGAGCTTTACATCGGCAGACCTGAATCGAATTACATTCTCTCCGCCTTGTTTTTCTAGTAAGAAAATGAACGTTTGACCTTTTAGTGCACAACTATATAAGATAATGTAACATATCTTCAGAAATTTTGATCTTTCATAATTTTCGAAACTTTGGAAAATTTTACTTTTGAGTAGCATTATCTACTTGTAAAAAAATTACATTTTGAGTCAGTACAATTCTTCAATTCAATTTTTTTTCGAATATTGCTAAATGTAGGTTTGTTGCTTTCTTATGTATCGAGCAGTTTAATGCTAAACTTGCTATTTCTACAAAGCTTGAAATTTGCATGTGGTTAATTGGAAAAATTATTTTAAAAATGTAATAACTGTCATTTAAAATAGACACATGTCATTGTCTTGATCAGATTGTCTGCTGTTTAACATTATAGTATACTTGTATTTTTATTTTCTATTTAAATTGCAGCGTGTTTGCAATAATTGATAGCAGAAGTTTTAAGGATTATTTAAGTTTATTGATTTCGTAAAAGTATTAAATGAATTGAATATTTATTTCATAATTTTTTGTCAATATTTGAAAAATATTTTAAAGAATTGAAGAAGAGTTTTCATTTATATGCATTATTACTTGCTTGTGCTTAATGTATACTGTACGTAATGCAATAGTGAACAATACATGTCAGCGCACAATAGTGAACAATGCATTTGTGACTTATGAGCTAGCTCCAAAAAGGTGTTAATTACATACGCGAAATTTTTTTTATCTTTTCACTATATTCCCACCGCCTTGTGGATGTATGTGTATGTATATTGCCATGCTTTTACCGCTATTTGCAGGAGTGATATGTGGGTTGGCATTTCTTTATTAATTAGTAAAGTGAAATCTGTGGTGTATTTATTTTGCATTATTCAGTTTTCTATTATCCATCTACATCAAGTTTTATTTGTCGTCACTTCTTAGTAAATGTATTTTCAATAAGCTCAAATAATTAAAATATTGAATAATAGATTGAAATAAGCAACTTCTTGAAATATTGTTTGATCAGACTTAGGCCTCGTATCTTTAAGGTGCAAATTTTTATGAGAGACCTATGGCTTATTTGCTTTTAACTGAAATTTTTTTAAAGTAATGGAATATACGTGTATTATTTGTAAAAGAGAAATTCTACGCAAATTTGAATTCAGTTGCTAATGTGAGTTCAGTTGCAATGGCTGTTGGCGAACGATTTGCAGCGTGTGCACAATGGCGTTTGCTGAATAATAGCGGACGAATAATAAAAATATGAGTGGCTGTTTTTCCTTATCATTGCATTATTTGTTTAAATTAATTTATCTGCATTCGAAAATGCTGAGTAGGATATTGACATGAATGATGAGAAGACTTGGGTAACTTGGATAAGTATATTTTGCTCAGTTAGGTTCTAAATTAATAAAATTTAGGAATTCTTAAGTTTATAATTTGATTGAATTTGAGCTTTAGTTTATCGAGAATTTAATGCAAATGAAGATTAATTAGTGAAGATCATTAGTAGAGGTGGAGCAGAAAATAGATAATGTGAGCTAATTTCATGTAAATGAATTGAGTGGCTTTATACACTTGAACATATCCATGTCCCATGCTTTGTCGAGTTGGGATCAGGCTTCATTTGCAAAATTCATTCAAGCAAAATGATTGAATAATTTCTCGATTATTTTTAAGGTGAATAATTACAGTTATAGAGTTGTGGCAGCTTTTTGGCACTACTAGTATATTTTGAGTTTTAAATAAGTGCATATTTGAGAATATCAGCGCAAGAATAGGAAAAATGGAAGAAATAAGATCTGCAGGAGTTTGTCGGGATGCACTGTGAAGCATGCTATCTCTATTTGATAGCAGTATCAATTTTTGCTCCTCACATTTTCATCAACAGGTTGCCATACCAGAAATCTGCCTTCCTTGCTAGATTTCTGCATGGGTATAAAGCAAGTGCACTGCTCAGCTTGACTGTCACTGTCTCTGCTCCGCATCACAGCGCCTCTACTAGCAGACACATTTCGTCAAGATTTAGTATATAGAGCACGTTGCTTCTAATCAAACTGTACAATGCGCCAAGACCCTGTAAATTATATATACGTAATTGACATTGATTTTAATCTGCATATTAACTTTTTATAGGAATTCATATGTCTCTGTTGTTGTTACAGTTATGAGAATTCATATTGGCGTACTGAAACATGAATTGAAGCATCCTATCCAAAGACAGAAAACGTTGTTTTAGGTGAATGAAGTTATTATTGTTCGGTAATGTTCTCTATTAAATATTCATTAGGCCATACGAATTACAGTGATCATGTGTCGACTTTATTTGGAGTTGCATCTTTCTTCAGATTAGGAATTCGAATAAAGAATACTCAACATTGATAATGAACATTTAATTCATAATAAATTTTAAACGTTAAACATTTATAAATAACACTGGAGATTATTTTAAAATTTGAATTTGTGATATTAAAAAACAATTTCATTAATCTTCGAGTGTTAAACATTGTAATCAACAGTTCTTCAGGGATTAATATTAATTAATGTAATGTTACTGAGTAAAGTTATTTAGTTTCTTTTCTTGCGTTTTTTTTCAGAAAGACCTTGTTAATGGTTAAAA